>SJYQ01000448.1:73735-116559 GCA_006410935.1 Redunca redunca
TCTCCAGGGCTCTTACGGTATATTATATATTCTCTTATCGTATATGAAAATCGCTGTCGTGTCTGACTCTTTGCGAGCCCATGGACTATACAGTATGGAATTCTCCAGGCCAGAATACTGGAGTGGGCAGCCTTTCCTTCTCCAGCGCTCTTATGGTATATTATATATTCTCTTATGGTATACGAAAATCTCTGTTGTGTCTGACTCTTTGCGAGCCCATGGACTGTACAGTCCATGGAATTCTCCAGGCCAGAATACTGGAGTGGGCAGCCTTTTCTTCTCCAGAGCTCTTGTGGTATTGATTACTTACATTTTTGGACAGTTGATTTTAACAAGGGTGCCAATGCAGCTCAATGGCTAATAGCTTGTCTATTCAACAATTAGATAGTTTCATGCAAAAAAAAAATTGAAATTTGAGCTGTATCTCACATTGTATAAAAAATAATTCATAATGGATCATAGAACTAAATTTAAGAGCTAAAACTACAAAACTTTATAAGAAAATGAGAGTAAACCTTAGTGACTCTGTATTAGGCAACAGTTTCTTAGGTATGACATGAAAAACAGAAGCAACAAAGGAAAAAAATGCATTGAACTTCATTGATTGTTATTTGTTATTATTACTGATCTTTTATGTTTAAGGGACACTATCAAGAAGTCAAAATACAGCTCCAGAATGGAGTTGAAAATAATAATTTAAGATTTATTTGGAAATAATTTCAAATCATACAATGGATAAGTATCTAGAATATATAAAGAACTCAGAACTAAACAATGAAAACAATAAGACAATTCATTTAAAAATGGGCAACATATTTGGATAGACATTTCCCCAAAGAAGATTTGCAAATGCTCAATAAGCCCTTGAAAAGATGCTTGGAATCATTAGTCACTCAGGAAATAGAAATAAAAATTAGAATGAAATACCACTCACACCCACCAAGATGGCCAATATAAAAAGAAAGACAATAACAAGCATTGGAAAGGATGTAGAGAAACTGGAACCCTTATACACTCACGTATTGCCACTTAGATTACAAAATGGTGCAGACACTTGAAGTAGGTGATGAATTCCTTGAAATGATAAAAAGCAGAGTTACCATATGACTCAGCAATTCCTCTCCTAGGTGTATACCCCAAAGAACTGAAAACATCCAACCACCCAAAACCTTGTATACAGATATTTATAGCACTGTTATTCATAATAACCCAAAGTTGAAGACAACCCAAATGTCCATCAGCTACTGAATGGATAAATGAAATGTGGTTTATCCTAGAAGGGACTACTATTTGAATATTTGAAGGTATAAAGTGCTGCCACAGGCTATAACATGCATAAGCCTTGAAAACATTATGTTAAATGAACACAGCTGTTCAAAACTGCTATATAATGTATGAAACCGTTTATATGAGCTGTCTAGCATAGGCAAACCCGTAGAGATATAAAGTTGATTAATGGTTACCAGGGCTGAAGGTAGGGAGAAACAGGGAGTGACTGGCTGGTATACTAGTTGATATGGGGTCTTTTGGGGGTGACAAACTGTTCCATACTTAGATAGCAGTGATGACTGCAAAAAATATATTAAGAAGTACTGAATTTTATACTTTAGGATGAATCCTAGGATCTCTAAATTATGCCTCAATAGAGATCTCTTCAAGAAAATTAGAGATACCAAGGGAACATTTCATGAAAAGATGGGCTTGATAAAGGACAGAAATGGTATGGACCTAACAGAAGCAGAAGATATTAAGAAGAGGTGGCAAGAATACACAGAAGAACTGTACAAAAAAGATCTTCATGACCCGGATAATCACAATGGTGTGAGTACTCACCCAGAGCCAGACATCCTGGAATGTGAAGTCAAGTGGGCCTTAGAAAGCATCACTACCAACAAAGCTAGTGGAGGTGATGGAATTCCAGTAGAGCTATTTCAAATCCTGAAAGATGATGCTGTGAAAGTGCTGCACTCATTATGCCAGCAAATCTGGAAAACTCAGCAGTGGCCACAGGACTGGAAAAAGTCAGTTTTCATTCCAATCCCAAAGAAATGCAATGCCAAAGAATGCTCGAACTACCGCACAATTGCACTCATCTCACACGCTAGTAAAGTAATGCTCAAAATTCTCCAAGTCAGGCTTCAGCAGTACGTGAACCGTGAACTTCCTGATGTTTTAGCTGGTTTTAGAAAAAGCAGAGGAACCAGAGACCAAATTGCCAACATCCGCTGGATCATCAAAAAAGCAAGAGAGTTCCAGAGAAACATCTCTTTCTGCTTTATTGACTATGCCAAAGCCTTTGACTATGTGGATCACAATAAACTGGAAAATTCTGAAAGAGATGGGAATACCAGACCACCTGAGCTGCCTCTTGAGAAATCTATATGCAGGTCAGGAAGCAACAGTTAGAACTGGACATGGAACAAAAGACTGGTTCCAAATAGGAAAAGGAGCACGTCAAGGCTGTATATTGTCACCCTGCTTATTTAACTTCTATGCAGAGTACATCATGAGAAACGCTGGGCTGGAAGAAACACAGCTGGAATCAAGATTGCCAGGAGAAATATCAGTAATCTCAGATATATAGATGACACCACCCTTATGGCAGAAACTGAAGCGGAACTAAAAAGCCTCTGGATGAAAGTGAAAGAGGAGAGTAAAAAAGTTGGCTTAAAGCTCAACATTCAGAAAATGAAGATCATGGCATCTGGTCTCATCAATTCATGGGAAATAGATGGGGAAACAGTGGAAACAGTGTCAGACTTTATTTTTCTGGGCTCCAAAATCACTGCAGATGGTGACTGCAGCCATACAATTAAAAGACGCTTACTCCTTGGAGGAAAAGTTATGACCAACCTAGAATAGCATATTCAAAACCAGAGATATTACTTTGCCGACTAAGGTCCGTCTAGTCCAGGCTATGGTTTTTCCAGTAGTCATGTATGGATGTGAGAGTTGGACTGTGAAGAAGGCTGAGTGCCGAAGAATTAATGCGTTTGAACTGTGGTGTTGGAGAAGACTCTTGAGAGTCCCTTGGACTGCAAGGAGATCCAACCAGTCCATTCTGAAGGAGATCAGCCCTGGGATTTCTTTGGAAGGAATGATGCTAAAGCTGAAACTCCAATACTTTGGCCACCTCATGCGAAGAGTTGACTCATTGGAAAAGACTCTGATGCTGGGAGGGATTGGGAGCAGGAGGAGAAGGGGATGACAGAGGATGAGATGGCTGGATGGCATCACTGACTCGATGGACGCAAGTCTGAGTGAACTCTGGGAGTTGGTGATGGACAGGGAGGCCTGGCGTGCTGCGATTCATGGGGTCACAAATAGTCGGACACGACTGAGCGACTGAACTGAACTGAAAGCTGTAATTTGGGTTAAATGTAGCCATTTGAATTAAGAAAGCTATTAAATCATTGCCATGATGTGTACATTGAGCAGAACACTTTACTGAACATTATTGGTAGAGATTTATTACTGTCCTGTCCTACAAGGCAACAGAGTATCAGAGTGAACTACCACCTTGGGCCAAGAGTAAGGGAGAACCTAACTAGAATCCTAGTTCAAATTCTGACAGCATGTACATATGAGCTATCTGCAAGTCACTTCTTGATTCTGAAGTAAAATGTGGGGGTTATATCAGACCAGCAGTAGAAAAGTCTGCTCCAGGTTGTCATCTTCAGGAGCTAAAGAATGTGACACACATTCTTGTGACAAGAGGGCAAGAGAGCAGAGCAGATCTGATTTTATCTGTTTTATGTATTACACAGTGTTTTGCTTTGTTGGCTAAAAAGAAAGCTTCATACTTCCCAGATTAAATAATTTCTGAAGGACTTGTCAGCTATATCACTCTAAGATCTGTATGTAAAGACTTTCCTTTTAAATACATTTCTCTGTGTATTTTAAATATACATGTTTTCTGACAAGTGGGAGCTATAATCCCTCCAATAAACACAACAGAACATGTATTCATTTCTGTAGTGTGCTTGATAGCTTCTTCGTATTCCTCTCTAGGTTGATTTTATAATCTCCCAGTATATTTGGATCATGTTACACATTTTGAGCAAATTTTCCAAGCTTAATAGCGGTGTTCTGTGTTCATAGCTTGTTTTATTTGTTTTTTTGCATAGTAGAAATTAGAATCTGTGGTCATAGACTGTGGCCTATTATCAATGTGACATTTTTTTAAATATTAAGCTTAGGGTTTTTGAGCCAATCCAACTTCTAAGATTTTCCTTAAAGGTAATAGATTAGCCTTATGTTATAAATAGCATTTAATCATTTTGAGACATCAGACATGAAAGAAACAGAGGGAATCAGAGAAATAGTATATTAAAAGGTTCCTTGTTTATCCTGTTTTAGATTTTACATGTATGAAAGTTCACATATTTATGCACAGAGTATATTTTGAAAACCTCAAACAATAAACTTTCAGGATTCAAGATTTAAAGGATGGGGATGTGAACCTTCAAATAATTGCTTTCATGCTGCCTTTTGTCTTTTCTTTGTCTTCTCAGCATTAATTTTTTTTCTTAAGATTTTTTTTTGCACTAAATTAGCCATGTAGTATGTCATTCTGGTTATTTGCCTTTCTTTGTGGTCTTTTTAAGCAATTCCCTTAACTTCCAGAGTCATTGATTTTCAGAAGCTTAAAAAAAAAAAGCAGTACTAGAACCACTATTGAAAGAGTGTTTAGGTAACAAGTTATAAAATTTTATTTTTTTAAAAAATTGTTTCTCCAATTTGTAAGAAAACATACATTCTGGATGTGAGCCTGTCACCTAACTTATTTCCAGAATGACTTTTGAATGTTATAAAAATGACACCAGGGTAACTAAAATCTCTTGTAGAAGTTCCAATCCAAGTAAACAGAACATGGACCAGCAACTTTGTCAGTCGGTTCAGTCGCTCAGTCATGTCCGACTCTCTGCCACCCCATTGACTGCAGCACGCCAGGCTTCCCTGTCCGTCACCGGCTCCAGAGCTGGCTCAAACTCATGTCCATCAAGTTGGTGATGCCATCCAACCATCTCATCCTCTGTCGTCCCCTTCTCCTCCTGCCTTCAGTCTTTCCCAGCACAGTTCAAGGCCCCATTACAAATATGCAGAATCAAAATATGAATTTTAACCAGATTGCACTTGGAAAGCACATTACATTTTGGGAAACTCTGGTTATCATGGAACCAAAAAATGGTAGCTAGTATTACAGTTTGAAAGCCAGATTACTGCTGTTGGAGGCAGCAGAGAAAATAATACAAATAAAAATGCAACTTACAGATCATTCAGTATCTTTTTAATTTTGGTAACTTTTTTTAAATTGAGAAGGTTTATATTATTTCAAGTGTTTTCTATAATGGCAGACAGAACCATTTTGATGTCACTCATTAAAATTTGCATGATTCATATTTGCACTAAAAGTTCCACACCCACACTTACAAATACTCTATTCCAAAAATATCGCACTAAGCCCCGACCAGTGTGTTTGTACATTTAGACAATGCTCCTTCTGGGATACCCAGGCCACATAAAATTGCGAAGAGTTCATTAGAACAGTGTTACCAGCATAGCAATAATTAAGGCTGTATCAGCAATTTAAGGGCTTATAACTATGCCGTAAAGTTGTACTCTGGAATGAAACTCAGCACAAAAGCTCAACCTGGGAGTAGATTATTTGCCAGATCTGGGAGGAATGTGAGGGAAAATTGATTTGGTTGTTTATGATTCGCTGTATGTCTCATCTGATTCTTGGTGGCACTTGAATTAAGATGTTTTATGGACTGGTGATCATTGTGAACTGGAATTTTCATGGATGTCTTCATAGACCTTACTCAAACTGTAAATATTACAGTAACTCAGGATGTCACTGTTTATTACATAATTGAGGGCAAGCATGCATAGGAATGTGTTAAAAAAGAAAAAGGAGTAATTCTAATCAGGCAGAAATGGTAACATATTTCATTGAAGTAGGACACAGTGAATTCCTTAGTTGCCTCTACTTTTCTGCCAAGGAGACCCTAAGGCATGCTCCTATGGACTGTTCTGGGATATTTAATTTGTAAATCAACATTAATGCTTAGGAAAGTTTAGATCCAGCTCTTTTAGAAAGCTACTATGCACTTTTGACTTCCTTTAGTTATAGCTACAGAGCTAGTGGCTAAAGGGAAAATTCACTAAAAAAATAAAAAATCCTGGAATTCTGTGCTCTTTTAGTTTCACTTTGCTCTTTTGAAGAGAGAAACTTGACATCCTGAGACTTCTAGCTGTAGTAATCAAGAATATAATAGGAGTGCACTCTTATTAAAGTCAATTTGTAATTAGATACATCATCATCTTGGGTACAAGTTTAACTGTGGTTTTAGGCAGTTATCTAAAATTTATCCCACTCTAAGAAGGAACTCTTGATTTTCAACCAGGGATTTACTATTAATATTAATGGTGCATGTAACAGTTACTAGCTAGAGCTCTTGAATAAGACAGAACTGGGTCCAAACACTGTTCCTGCTCTCTTCACTCTCTGTCTGGGCTTTGGGCAAGTAACTCCTGTAAACTTCGGTTTCTGCTTCTATAATGTGACGTTGATAAGAGTAGCTACTTCAGAGGACTGTTATAAAAGTTAACAAAATAACTCGGCCAAACAGACTGCTTATATGTGACAGCTATGATTATGTTATGCAACAGCTGAAACAAAATGACTTTTCCATGTCATTCATTCATTCATTCATTCACTCACTCATACTTATCAGTTGTTTTCATTGTGCCAGACACTCTGATTAGACGCTGGTACAATGGTGAATGGGCTTCTCGGATGGCATTAGTGGTAAAGAACCTGCCAATGCAGTTGACATAAGAGATGTGGGTTTGATCTCTGGGTAGGGACGATACCCTGGAGAAGGGAATGGCACCCCACTCAACTATTCTTGCCTGGGAAATCCCATGGAGAGGAGGAGCCTGGCGGGCTACAGTCCATAGAGTCGCAAAGAGTCGGACATGACCGAAGCAACTTAACATGCACACAAAATGGTGAATAGGGTAGGCAGAGTCCCTTTCTCATTTCACTAATAATCTGATGGAAAGAAGTAATCAGACAAGCAATCATGGATTATGATAGGTGTTAAGAAACAAACAAGCAAGGGGTTAAGATGGAAATAGACAAGGGAGGAGGAGCATGATAATTAACTCAGGATTCAGAGAAGGTGTCTAGGAGGCAGAACTTATAAAGCTGATAACTGAGAGACAAGGAGTAGAAAAACTCAGGGAAAAGCATTCCTGGTGAAGGATCAACATGTGTACATGCCTTGGTATGCCCAGGGCTCTGAAAGAAAACCAGTTTGCCTATGGCAGAGAAGGTAAGGCAGAATAAGATTAGCTTGGGAACAAAACTAGTTAGCCCAGTTTCTTACTCAAGTAAGTTTGGAAACACTAATTCATAAAAGTATATGCACCCTAATGTTGATAGCAGCATTATTTATAATTGCCAAGACATGGAAACAGCCTAAATGTCCACCAACAGATGAATGAACAAAGAAAAAGTGATATTTATCTGTGTGTATACACTTACACAACAAAATACCATTCATCCATCAGTTCAGTTCTGTCGCTCAGTCGTGTCTGACTCTTTGCGACCCCATGAATCGTAGAACGCCAGGCCTCCCTGTCCATCACCAACTCCCGGAGTTCACTCAGACTCACCTCCATCAAGTCAGTGATGCCATCCAGCCATCTCATCCTCTCTCATCTCCTTCTCCTCCTGCCCCCAATCCCTCCCAGCATCAGAGTCTTTTCCAGTGAGTCAACTCTTCACATGAGGTGGCCAAAGTATTGGAGTTTTAGCTTTAGCATCAGTCCTTCCAAAGAACACCCAGGACTGATCTCCTTTAGGATGGACTGGTTGGATCTCCTTGCAGTCCAAGGGACTCTCAAGAGTCTTCTCCAACACCACAGTTCAAAAGCATCAGTTCTTCGGCGCTCAGCCTTCTTCACAGTCCAACTCTCACATCCATACATGACCACAGGAAAAACCACAGCCTTGACTAGACAGACCTTTGTTGGCAAAGTAATGTCTCTGCTTTTGAATATGCTGTCTAGGTTGGTCATAACTTTCCTTCCAAGGAGTAAATGTCTTTTAATTTCATACCTGAAATCACCATCTGCAGTGATTTTGGAGCCCCCAAAATAAAGTCTGACACTGTTTCCACTGTTTCCCCATCTATTTCCCATGAAGTGATGGGACTGGATGCCATGATCTTCGCTTTCTGAATGTTGAGCTTTAAGCCAACTTTTTCACTCTCCTCTTTCACTTTATCCAAGAGTTTTTTTAGTTCCTCTTCACTTTCTGCCATAAGGGTGGTGTCATCTGCATAGCTGAGGTTACTGATATTTCTCCTGGCAATCTTGATTCCAGCTTGTGCTTCTTCCAGCGCAGCGTTTCTCATGATGTACTCTGCATAGAAGTTAAATAAGCAGGGTGACAATATACAGCCTTGACGTACTCCTTTTCCTATTTGGAACTACTCTGTTGTTCCATGTCCAGTTCAAACTGTTGGTTCCTGACCTGCATATAGGTTTCTCAAGAGGCAAGAACAATTTTGTCATTTGCAAAAACAATGATGGTCTTGAAGGGTATTATGCTAAAGTGAAATAGATCAGATAGAGAAAGACAAAGACAATGATATCATTTACACATGAAATCTAATAATTACAACAAACCAGTGAATATAACAAAAAAAGAGAGACACAAATAAACAGAGAATAAACCAGTGGTTACCAGTGGGAAGAGGGAAGACAGGGTAGTGTAGGGTGGGGATTAAGAAATATAAGCTGTTACACATAAAGTAAGTTACAATGATATACTGCATAGGTTATACAACCAATATTTTATAGTAACTATAAATAGAGTATGAAGAAGGAAATGGCAACCCACTCCAGTATTCTTCCTGGGAAATTCCTTGGACAGAGGATCCTGGCAGGCTACTAGTCCAAGAGGTCACAGAGTCAAATTCAACTTAGTGACTAAACAATGTTAAATGGAGTATAAAGTGTAAAAACTGTGAATAACTATTATTGTACACCTGTAACTTATATAATATTGTATATCAACTATACACCAATTATATGTATGTGTGTGTGTATTTAGAGAGAGAGAGAGAGGACCTAGTAAATAATCCTAGAAGAGGTTACATAATAAGATTGACAGTGTAAGGAGATGCTTCAAGCTGCTGCCCTGTGGAGAATGGCCTGAAGAGAATCCAAGGTGTCACCTGGAGCTTCCTCCTCACTAATCAGAGGGGAAACCCTCCACCTTCCATTGCTGGGGCTATTTTGTATCTGATGAACTGTGAGACGTTAGATATTGTCTTCATTCTGCACGTATCAGGGAGTGGAAGAGCTGGTGCTCAGAAGGCATTTATTTGCTAAGTAAGAGCAGCTTTTTATAGCAGAACCACTTAAGATTGCACTTAACTATTGTTTTGAGACTCACTTCATCATTTAAAATTTCATTAGGTCATAACATATTTCCAGGAAAACTATATTACATCTCCCCACCTTCCTTGCACAAAGCATCACTTTTGGTATTTTTAAAATTTAAAATTCAAGGACATGTGCCAGATCAGCGTATTTCTCTGATTTTTCTCCTCTCTGGGTCAAAAATATTTTTAGGCATGTTACAACACTGTAAGACTAAACGACCTTCAGAATTTAATTTGAGTGCATAAGTAATAAAGAGTGAGACTGGGAGTTTATTAGAACACCTGATCTTTTTTATTTTGTTCATCTTTCCTTTTTACTCATTTCACTTTGGTTTATATTTTTAGAGAAATAGAACTTGTAAAAAACAAACAGGATTTTCCTTTTATTGTACTCTGTGTATGTTGCTGAATTATTAAATAATAATATAATAACGAGTACTTATCTAGTGCTTTACTCAAGGACTTCTTACTTGCAACTTTACCCCTGGTGAACACTGAAAATATTTTCTTTTTATAGTTTCCAAAGGAAACTTTGAGGTGAATCTGTTTCTTCTTGGTGTATCCCTGCAATGAAAAATTTTCCATTTATTATCAGATAAATGAGTAGGATGATATGTTTTTGTTTAGTTACTCAGTTGTGTCTGACTCTGCCACTCCATGGACGCAGCATGCCAGGCTTCTGTGTCCTTTACCAGCTCCCGGAGGTTACTCCAACTCATGACCATTGAGTCAATGATGCCATCCAACCATCTCATCCTCTGTCATCGCCTCCTCCTCCTTCCTTCAATCTTTCGCAGTATCAGGGTCTTTTCTAATGAGTCAGCTCTTTGCATCAGGTGGCCAAACTATTGGAGCTTCAGCATCATTCCTTTCCATGAATATTCAGGACTGATTTCCTTTAGAATGGACTGCTTTGATCTTGCTGTTCAGGAGACTCTCAAGAGTCTTATACAACACCACAGTTTAAAAGCATCAATTCTTTGGCACTAAGCCTACATGGTCCAACTCTCACATCCATACATGACTGCTGGAAGAACCATAGCTTTGACTATATGGACCTTTGTTGGCAAAGTAATATCTCTACTTTTAATATGCTGTCTAGGTTTGTCATAACTTTCCTTCCAAGGAGCACGTGTCTTTTAATTTCATGGCTGAAGTCACCATCTGCAGTTATTTGGGAGCCCAAGAAAATAAGGTCTGTCACTGTTTCCGTTATCTCCATCTATTTGCCATGTAGTGATGGGACCAGATATCATGATCTTTGTTGTTGAATGTTGAGATTTAAACCAGATTTTTCACTCTCCTCTTTCACTTCCATCAAGAGGCTCTTTAGTTCCTCTTTGCTTTCTGCCATAAGGATGGTGTCATCTGCATAGCTGAGGTTATTGGTATTTCTCCTGGCAATCTTGATTCCAGCTTGTGCTTCCTCCAGCCCAGCATTTCTTATGATGTACTCTGCATAAAAGTTAAATAAGTAGGGTGACAATATACAGCTTTGATGTACTCCTTTTCCTATTTGGAACCCGTCTGTTGTTCCATGTCCACTTCTAACTGTTGCTTCCTGACCTGCATACAGACTTCTCAAGAGGCAGCCCAGATTGCTGACTCACAAAATTCTCTACTGTTTTAAGCTGCTCAATTCCAGAGTAATTTGTTATGCAGTGATAGATAAATAATATTCCATATTACTTCAGAGGAAGATGATGCATTGATTAGCATGTGCAAAAAGCTTGCCTTGAGATGATATAAATTAAGGTAGTAAGTTTCTCTATTCCCATGATTATAGTTTCCTTGTAATGGCTGATGTTGGAGATACTCAGTAACTAGGAAATGAACAAAAGGTGACCAGTGAGGACTTAAATGCTGTGAGAGACTTGCACTGAAATGTTTCTTACAGTGCTACTTTTTCGGTATTGTTTGAGTTTGTTCTTTAGATGTGCTTCCAAATATTCTGATGATCAAAACTGTGTGTCAGACATAAAAAGGCTGGAAAGTTTTAACCACATTAAGTTTTCAGAATACCAGACTCCTATAGGAGACTACTCGAAATTATGCAGATATTTGGCATAGATTGAAGATGGAATCTTCTTCAATCTATAAGATAGGGTAAAATCTAGGAAAGAAGCAGAGTAAGGCTAAACACAGTCTACAAAGATCTGGATACGATTCTTTACTGATAAACTGGGTAACCTTTAGTGGATTACTCAGTATTACTTTGTCAATTGGAAAATAAGATACTGTTCACTTTTGTACTTAGCAAGGCTTTTAAAAGTCCCTGTATTGTAGCCGTTATTATGCTCAGTTTGGAGATAAAATGAATCAGTTATAGAGTGCTGTGCATGCTCTCTTCAGCTTCTGAGGCTGTGGTATTTGAATAAAGGCTACACACAATGCAGTAGTATTTTTTTCAAAATTAATTTGACAGAAAAATGTATTTGAATATGGAGATAGGAGGAATTATTAGTGCTAGGTTGTTGCTTCAGCTTGTGTTTCTGCTAATACTTCATTCCTCTGCTCCTCTAGCAAGCTGACTTTTTTTAGATTAGCCTAAATTTCCTTTTAGTGCAATGATATTCATATATATAGATTTTAATGTGTGTTTTAATGTAATGTCAGGTAACTGTCAAACCATGTCTTTGTATAAACCTTGCATTTCTGTAAACCTTAGGAAAAGCCTATTGCCTTATGCATTATACACACTTCTTAGTAATTTCACCAACTGAATTTCTTGTTTGGTAATAATGTCATGCTTTATGAACATTGTTTATAGTTTATGCATTTATGTGGTGGCGATAAACATAGTCAAGGCTATGGTTTTTCCAGTAGTCACATATGGATGTGAGAGTTGGACTATGAAGAAAGCTGAGCACCGAAGAATTGATGCTTTTGAACTGTGGTGTTGGAGAAGACTCTTGAGAGTCCTTTGGACTGCAAGGAGATCCAACCAGTCCATTCTAAAGGAGATCAGTCCTGGGTGTTTTGGAAGGAGTGATGCTAAAGCTGAAACTCCAGTACTTTGGCCACCTCATGTGAAGAGTTGACTGATTGAAAAAGATTCTGATGCTGGGAGGGATTGGGGGCAGGAGGAGAAGGGGACAACAGAGGATGAGATGGCTGGATGGCATCACTGACTCGATGGAGGTGAGTATGAGTGAACTCCGGGAGTTGGTGATGGACAGGCAGGCCTGCTGCTGCTGCTGCTGCTAAGTCGCTTCAATCATGTCCAACTCTGTGTGACCCCATAGATGACAGCCCACCAGACTTCCGTGCCCCTGGGATTCTCCAGGCAAGAACACTGGAATGGGTTGCCATTTCCTTCTCCAACGCATGAAAGTGAAAAGTAAAAGTGAAGTCGCTCAGGTGTGCCTGACTCTTAGCAACCCCATGAACTGCAGCCTATCAGACTCCTCTGTCCATGGATTTTCCAGGCAAGAGTACTGGAGTGGGGTGCCATTGCCTTCTCCAACAGGGAGGCCTGGCATGCTGCATTTCATAGGGTAGCAAAGAGTCAGACACACCTGAGTGACTGAACTGAATTGAACTGATAAACATGAGCTGGATTTAGTTGAAAATAAAAAGAAATACTATTTGTATATAAGTTCATGCAGTTCAAAATGTTAAAAACATAAGTCATCAAAATCATGCTTCTATTATTTGGTTCTATAAACCCTCCTAAATAATTATACCACCATCATATCCTTGAACTATTCAACATATTTGACCTGAGGGGTGTGTATGTGGTTTTATCATCAGTCACTAGCATACCCTGGCCCTTGCTTCCAGTGAAAATGGTGGTCTGAAAGGGCTTTTCCTCTTCAAAAAAAAAAGTTGTTTGACTAATCATGCCAAGTTCACCTTTTAAAGTTTTCCCAGGACCATTCGTTGTCCGTTAAGTATGTGGAGCAGATCAAAGGTTAACAAGTCTTAATTGGACTTCATTAAGTGATAATATAAAATCTCGAGCTCCTCATTATGCCCCAGGATTGGACAGCAGTGTCATAACATCACGGAATAATGAACTAGAAGGCATGCATCACCATGCCTTAGAACACTCCAGCAACTTATTATGTTTCAGACGTATTGTCTCAAGTGAGGTGCTTATTAACAGCTCAGTCATGTCCCCATTTTGAGAACGAACTATACCTTCAGTATAATGAAGACTTCCTGATTTGAACTGTTAGGATTTGTAAGATCCTATTGGAGCCCATTTATCTTTCCTTACTGTTTATTTGCTGCCCTCAACCTTGAGAAACAAGGTTACTTGCTCATTCCAGAGCTTGTGCAATTCACTTGAAACATAGCTTTTTGGTCATGCATCACTTTTGAATTTAGCGACTGTCCTTTTCTTCATCTCCTGTGTGTTGATTCCAAACCCACTTTCATAATATAGAGGATTAAGATAGTGTATTTTCTGCTAAGCACATTCTATTTAGATCAGAGTCAGTTCTATGGTTTCCCTTTGCTCTGAGACTGGGAATCTGTGCATAGAAAGCAGTCGTAAGCGTAGTTAACTTGTCAGGGAAAATGGATGCAGAAATGTGCAGGGGAGTGCCATGTGCTTCAGAGATAACCACGATGAGGAATAATGAGCTAACCTTGGCCTTTAGTAATGCAAAGCTAATATACTCAGAAAGACACTGCCCTTCATCACAGTTTAGTGTAATTGCTTCTAATCTGTAACCTGAACAATAAACATGAACATCTTATCCAAACACTAACATTAAGCTGGTTTTCCCCAGAATGTCAGTATGACATTGTACATTCGTATGACTCAGAGAGGAAAAGGACAGCAAAAAGTGCTATGGTCGCTCTGAACTTTTCTATGCATTTGTGTGAATAAAGAATCAAATGACTGAGTTGACACTTACATTTATAACCCAGTTGACTGACAGAGGATGGCTTTGGTGGTGAAATAGATCATCTCCACAGGATACATTCCAGCCATCTCATCCTAAATCCTACATGAAAGCAATTATCAGATTCAATGGGCTTTGCAGAGCTGCAGGCTTAGAAAATTATTACAGTTCATATTTTGGAAACACCATGGCTAGAAGGTATACCAACATATTTTTTTCACATTTAAGATGATAAGCTCTGTGTGTGTTTATGTGTATAAGAAAAACAACGAGAGTTTTATCTTTCATAAGTATAAACATTGAACTTTAGCTCAAGAAAATAATCCAAAACGCTACAGGGTATCTTTTCTTCTATTCCCAAATTAGGTCTACTGATGAGCTCCAGTGTATACTAGGAACAGAGAAGCTCCCATTTGCTAGCAAAGCAGGTGTTGACTAAATATTAGGTTTGGGCAAATGAGCAAAGATTAACTACTCATTCTTGTGGAACTGCTCCAGGAAAAGAAAGATTTCAAGTCCAAAGTATGGGTGTTGACTGTGATATGTATAGATCTCTCACAGTGGCCTGTGGACCACTATTTCACTTCTGAAATATTAATACATTGGTTCCTGAACATAACGTAGTGAAGCAGGTTCACAGGGGCTGAACCTGATTCTTTGAAAAGGGTATTCTGCACAGACACCCAGGAAATCATTGTATATGCTTTACTTGAACAACTTTTGGTATAAATTCTGTTTCTTGCTTGGGATGATGTTTTTCCCTTTCAGTTCAGATTGATAAATATTTAACTCTGCTTTGTGACTTACTCTCCCCAGAGAGTTGTCTCAAAGTCCCTGTTCCCATGAAAATCCTCAGGCTCTTAGGGAAGACAGACATCTGAACATGCAGTAAGCATGTACTTGGACTAAGCCCTGTTGGGACAGCAGAAAAGATGGCCCCAAAGATGACATTTCAAGGTCCCTTTAAGGATGAGTAAGAGTCAGTCAAGGGAAGGGAAAGCGGGAAAGAGAAAAAGAAGGGATTTTCCTAAATAGGGAAAACCGTATTTGTGGACCAGACCAGCGTCGATAAAACAGAGTAGATTTGAAAGATGGAAAGACTTAATAGTTGTAAAAGGGAGTGAGTGAAGTTTGGGGCTTGAGAGGGCTGGGCAGAAGTGAAAACTACAGGATATTATAGACTTCAGTTCACTAGTGTTTGATACTTTCATATCATTTTCATGGTTTTGTCCACCAGAGTTCCGCTTGTACATTTCCTTAATACCTTCCTGTACATCTATTTACTTCTTAAACAAATTTATTCTAAAGGAAAGAAAGTATCATATCACCGTGTATATATGACACCAGTTTCTTCTCACATAAACAGGTCATTTTTTAAAATGAAGTTGAAACAAAACAGAGTTGTTAAATCGTAACTCAGCATGGTTGACAATGGGAGATGACAAGCATAGAGGCTGCTCTTTGTCAAAAATGGAGCAAGTATTAGGAAGGAGGTAAAGTTACCCCAGCACCAACATGAGACTTCCTCCCTGGAAAGGAAGTTAAAAACCAAACCACCCTCTTATTGTGAATTCATAAATACTTAGTGCCTTCATCATGTGCCACCTCCCAACCCTTAGAGGACTGTCTACTGTTAGCTTGAAGGTCTTCCATAATACATTTCCCACTATTGGGGAGTAATTGTAAATCCTGTAGATTTAAAATTTTATCCTAAGGACAATAAACTCTTCTAGGGAAGTACCCAGAACTGCCTGAAGCCAGAGAAGCAAGTTGAAATGGCTTTGAATTCTGCTCTGTTTTCAGCATTCAAGTGTGATTTCCTGCTCTAAAGTGTAATGCAGCCCCTTCTAATTATAATAATAATAGGTCACTGAGTAAATTTATTTTACTAAAACATGAGAGTACGCTTTTTCTTTCACTGTTGTTCCCCTCATCACTGACACAGAGATGGGCATATAGTGGTGTTCAATAAATGGATGTTAGTAAGTGGACACATTCATTGTTTGTGGCTTTTAGTGGCCTCTAAACACATGCGTTTAAAGATTTCTCATACTGAAAGAAAATGTTTTTGAGTTGTCAGCGCATTGATATTTCTGTATTTAAAATATGCATCTAAGCAGTCTCTGGCATCAATTACTAAGGAAACAGGGCTCTGCCATCTCCTTACACAGGTTTACCAACACAGCTCAGCTTCTGTGTTAACACATTGGACTGCGGATCAGATGTCCACTGCAGGAAAGAATCTTTGTTTATCCCCACCTGGAAATGGAAATCATCATTGATTCTACTGTAGTCATCTTTGCTACCTCTTCACCTTCCTCCTGCATCCGGGTGTCTAACCTGCCTGGTCTATTTCCTTTCTTCTTTTCTTACTCCATCTGCCTATCTTTTTCCCTTCCTTTTCTCCAGCTTCCCTCTCTGCCTTTCTCCTTGTCTCTAATTCGTTCATCAAGGACTAGTGTGAGCCAGAGTCTTTACTAAATGCTCAGGATGTACTGAATTTCTTTTGGCTGCCAAGAAAGCTCAAGCTTTTGGAAATGACACATTGATTTCCTCCTTTCCAAACTTACTAGTAGCCCTCACCCACAAAGTACCCTTCTAAAAATCCTCTGTCCTCCTTCCCTCTATGGCTGATGAGTAGATCTTTGAAAACATGTAAAACTTGTGAAGGCAGTGAGCCAAGCTAGTTCCCTAACTTTGCATCCCATCTTTAAGTCTGCACTCTTTGTTTCAGGCCAAATTTTCATGGAAATTTGGAGTATGTTTGAAAAAAATTAAGCTGTAAGTTCTATACTATGTCAATTTTGCCTGTCATTATTTGGAATGGATAAAGAATAAAACATGAGCATTGCCATTTTTTTTCCTGCTCACATAATTTGACATTATTTTCTCTGTATAAGCAGCCTCTCAAGGTATCGTTAAAATTTTAGTTTATGGGTATAAATCATAAATGTGCTGTTTAATGAGCTATCACAAGGAAAACACATAGATCTAGCAATAAAACATTATCAGCAACTTAGAAACTTTTCTCGTGCCCTCCTTGATCACCCCCAGCCAAAGGTATTATCATAACTTTAACCCTCCAAATCTTTTTTGAACTTCATATGATGGGCTAATACATTGTGGCTCCATTTGTTCAGCAAAAGTTTTGTGAAATTGATTATCTTGAGTGATATAGTTTTACTGGATGGTATGATTACGTGACAGTTTCTAGATATCCTCTGTAATATTGAATTTCAGTCTGGGGCTATTACAAATAACGGTCCTGTGAACTTTATTGTGTGTATATTGGAAGCATGTATTTTTATTGGATACATACTTAGTGGAATTTGAGGTCATCATATACAATAAGCATTTGTTTATCTCTAGTAGGAAATGGCAAGCAGTTTTCCAACATGCTCTGCAAGTTTATACTTATGCTAGAAGCAATGTATGATCATTCTTTTCTCTTTAAAACCCATGTCAGCACTTGATTCTGTCCATCTTTCTAATTTTGCCATTTTAGGGAGTATTGAGGTGGTATTTTGGCTTTAATTTGCATTTTATTACTAATGAAGTTGAGTGTTTGTTGATTGACTTATTGGCCATTGGAATATTCTCTGAGACCATTGTTTAAATTTCTTGCCCATTTTATACTGGATTGTCTAGTTTTGTTTTACTGATTTTTAGAAATTCTTTTATATTCTAAGTATAAGACCTTTCTTATCCGTGTTGCATATTCTATTCTGTGGATTATCTTTTCATTGTCTTAAGGGTATTTGCTTGCTTGCTTTGAAAATAAATGGATTCTTTTTTAACTTTAATACCGTCAAATTTCCCAGTATTTTTTGCATTCTGTACAAGAAATCTTGAGTTAAGATAAACTAAATTCCAGGCTCTCTTACTTTTTTGGACATTGGTAAGAGCAAGTTTACAATGTTGGTTCCTCATATCACTTACTAGATTAATTTTTTAAATGGTTATTTGACTTTAAAAAATAATATTGAAATAGACTATTTTCCCTTACTCCTATTCTTCCTGTTTTAATTTTTTTGTTTTGTTTTGAAGCAGTCTTTCTAAATATTTTTCCATATAGCCTTTTGAAACTAGTAGCCGTTATATCAGTTAAAAAAGAATCTGGCTCTTGCAAAGTAGTCTTTGTGTTTCCATTAAGCAGTTTAGAAAAAAAGGATAGTAGGTTTTCTTAACTCTGAATTAGATTCCACATTCTTTTGCACTGAGGACAAAACCCTAGATGGGTAGGGAGAGATGACTTTTTGACATTGACCAACATCTTGTGTGATGCTTCTTCTGGTTAATTTTTATTGTCCAAGGTAATGTTAGTCATTCCTGTTTTTGTGGCCTGCCTTTTCTGTTTCATTAATGGGTTGAAACCAGGTACATGCTATGAGATTGGGGGGCAGGGGTTAGTGACCATGCTCAAGTCTTCATAGATCCTGGATGTAGTTGTCAGGTTTAGACAGTCACTCTCATGTTGGATTGCCACTAGTGATTATGTATTCAGGGGCTGATTTATACCAAGATCCTTTGTAAAATGATCTAAAATCTTGGAATGCAAAATAATAGAAAGTTTTTCCAATTAACTATTTTATTTGGAGGATGAAATTTTAAGAAGATGCAGTCTACATCCTCTTCATCTTTATATCATCAGTGGCTAGACACATGGTAAGTACTCAGTAGATGTTAGCTCAGTGAAAGAAAGAATGAATGATATTCTTGCATATCTGTCCCATCCTATAACTCTTTAACTTCAACATACCCACATGCCAGTTGTCTGATATATGGAATCTAGCCCCAGAGAGCGTTTGTTTTAAATGTTGCTTCATATAGATCTTTAATAACATTCAACTCTTCCCTTGTTCTTATGATCTGTTTCATAAATTCCTGGCTGTGTATTCCCAATTTAAATATCAGCTCTGGGGTTGGCAACCCAGTTCAGTTCATTTGTCAAGCGTAGCTGTTCACTCAAAGCTGTACCCAATACCCTGATTTTATGGCCTAAGTGAAAGCTTCACAGTTCTAGAACTAGCCCTTTAGAAGTTCCCAAAATGGGTCAATGACTGGTACTCTATTACAGAAGGGAGAAAAAATGAAGAATTATACAAGGTATATCCTACATTCAGATAAAAATAGACTGAATCACTGGCTCCACTTAATTAAAAGTGACCTTCCTTCAAATTATTTAATCTTTCTGAGCCTCAGTTTCTTCAAGTTTATCTTCAGGATAATAATTATACCTCCCTCATAGAAATGCTTTGAATATGAAATAAGATAATGCAGGATTCAGTCCCAACACAAAGGGAGTTGCCATTAGTATTGATTTTGTCTCTTTTGTAATTTTTATTGGCACATGGCCACTATTAGTCATCTGCACCAGGGAATTTCTCCTGGTAGGTGAGTGAACTTTGGAGACCCAGTTATAGAGAAGATGGCTTTGAAGAGGATGGATTAGAACGAAAGAAGCTAGTGAACTTCACAGATACTTACATCAAGCTACAGTGGCTGAACGGATTGTCTTTCTCCACTTGAAGGAGATTCTGTCAGAAAAGCTACTATCAGTCATGTGGAATCAGCCCGCTCTCTGCTATGAATAGTGTCAGAAAGAGATACTAACGAATTCTAACATTTTCTCATTCTTTTTTCCCTTCAGTGTTCATTCTCAGTCACCAAAAGCTTCTTTTGTGGCTATATTATCCTGCAGTGAAAGAAATGATTAATTCGATCACAGCTTATCTGGCATTTTCTACATTATAGCCTGACTGTCTTTCTGATGCAAAAAGGCTGGCTACCGTTTTGGATAAGCTGTAGGTGATACCAGCATGCCTTTAGGAAAAGATTTCCAAACGTTTCCTGAAGGTGCTTCCACACATCTGTTTGATTTCTATGAGTTTTGTTTTCTGAAGAGAAAATATTGAGGTAGGAAGAGTGCCCTCTTACAGAGTCTGTGTTTCTCACAGTATGTTCTTCAGACCACCTGCCTCAAGGTCATTTGAGACATGAGTAAAACATGAAAAAACTAGGCCGTGCTCCAGTCTTCCTGTTTTTGTTCTTTGTCAGTAGGAGCCTTTGCATTTTCAGTGGATACTTATGTGATTCTGCTATACATTAAATTTGCGCATCACAGCCTTACCCTAATGGTAATAAATAAAGGTACGTGTGTTGAGAGGATTCTGTGAGAATTGAATAGCTCACCACATGGGTTCTTACTACTTTAAGTATATCTGTATGAACCAGAAAAGTATGGCGTCTTCATTTATTTCTGATTTAATATATATCTGGTGTTTCTTCCGAGTAGTATGAACTTCTAGTGGCACCAGAGTGTGAATGACATCAAGCGTCTCTACTAAGACACAATTTTAACCAATGCCTCCACTTCACACTGACATCCTGCTGGTTTCAGTTACTCAGTATGCTGTGGAGTTGTTATTTTAGAGATCTTAAAAACTCGCCTACGTAGCTGGTTGAATGCAAAGATTCAAATTCAGCTAGTCTAAGATGGAGACTTCAAACATGCCCTAAAGCAAATCCCAGTGAGTGATCTTCAAATGACCCTTGGAAAAGGGAGTAGTAAATGCTGTTCTATGATGAGTCTGCTGTATGTCTATTTTGTTTTTTTCTTTTTTTTTTCATTTTTAAATTCAGTGGCAAATACATTGTAATACATTTTATCTGTATAGTGTGCTTTCTCTTCTAATATCCCTCCTATGAAATCCCAAATAACAAGGCAAAGAGCTGAGTGTATGCTCACAGCAGCATGTATCATCAATTTAGAGTTTAAAAGTGTTTCCCACAAGACACATAGGGATATCATCATGGAAGCATGTATTAAACCTGCTCAAACAGTACAAAACCATGACTACAGACAAAGTGAATCATTTTTACTGGTAAATTGAAGCTGAATCTCGTGGTACACTAAAGGTGCTATGTTGAAGTTGAATCCAGTTATTTTTGCCTTTTTGGTATCTTGATTGCTTCAGTTTCAGTGTAGTTCCTTGTAGATGGAGTAAGAATGTCTAAGGAAGTGCTTGCAGATAGGTCAAGTTCAATACTAGTAAGTTGGACTCTACTCATCAGCTCTGCTTAATTCTGTTGTCATCACAGAATGTTTTATTACAGCAAAGACAGTAGAAATCAAGGAGGGGGAGAGAAGACTCATTACACAGGGCCGTTATTTGACTTAAGGTCCTAACATGACAGCTAAACTTTATGTCATGTAGATTCGGACCCAGCACTACGGATCCATAAGGTACAAGGTAATGAGCACTTGGTTTTCACTGTGGGCAGTTTAGGAGACCTGACTGATGTAGTCACTATACAGCATGATTCGATGGTGTTTGGTCATCTCCACCATGTCACAATAGCTGCTAAAGGAATTTCTCACTTCCTTTGACTCCGCCATTCTTAGGTGAATTCCCATTGTCCCTATATTGCTTCCTTTTTTATTCTGTTCCTCTACTTTGTATTGGTTCCACTTTCCTTCCCAAAACCCCGCCTAAATGTATCCCTAGCTTTAACTCCTAGGTGTCTGTCTCCTGGACTACGAGGTTTGTGTTCACTCTGGCACAGCAGTCATATACTGAGTGACTACCAAGTGCCAGCCTCAGGAATTATAAGGGAATAAGCAGCATGGCTTCTGTTCCCATAGGATTACTATTATTAAAATTAAACTAATAACCTTCAGCTATGAGTATTTCTGAGGGTCTAGTATATAGCATAACCCACTCCAGTGTTCTTGTCTGGAGAATCTCAGGGACAGGGGAGCCTTATGGGCTGCCATCTACGGGGTCGCACAGATTCAGACAATACTGAAGCAACTTAGCAGCAGCAACAGCAGTATATAGCATGGTGACTATAGCTAATAACTGTATTATATATTATACATATATATAATTTTGTAAAAGTAGATCTTAAACTCTTATTAAAAAATATAACAGGTGATATATAAATAATTTGTGAAAATCATTTCATGATGTATACATATCATATTGTACATTCAAACACATCACAGTTTCATTTGTCAATTATACCTCAGTAAAGCTGGAAAAAAGTAAACAAGTGAGATTAAAATTAGAATGAGGGATTTATTAAGAAGGTAAAGGAGCCTCCGAAAGCTCATAACAAGGGGCCTTATTTAGGCTAAGCAAGTGAAAGACGTGGTTCTGGAGGGCGTGATGGATCACCTGAGACTTGACTATGAGTTAAGTCAGGCATGGAGGGACCTATGGTTAATAATCCAGCAGAAAGAACTGGGCATGGAAATGTGCACAATGAGGTCTGCAGTGGCTGAAAAGCAAATAGCGTGACATACAGTAGAGTATCCTGGTGTCTACATGGTGGGCAGTGAAGTCATTCAGGGCTTCTTAAACTTACTGCAGACTGTTCTCTGGGGGCAGAGAATGTCGGGATAACAGGAGATTTGGAAGAGTCTTACCTTTGCTCAACATGCTGTTAACTATGGCACTTGGGGAATGGGATCTGGTAGGAGACAGGTGGGCTTCCCACGTGGTGCTCGTGGTAAAGAATCCACCAGCCAATGCAGGAGACAAAAGAGACACGGGTTCAATCCCCAGGTCAGAAGATCCCCTGGAGGAGGGCAGAGCAGCCCTCCAGTATTCTTGCCTGAAGAATCCCATGTCAGAGGAACCCAGTGGGCTACAATCCACGGGGTCACGAAGAGTCAGAGAAAACTGAAGTGACTTAGCTGCATGCACAGGAGAGAGATACCTCATTTTTATTTTAGGTACTTGTCTATCATCAAATGTTTATTAACCTTTGTATCAAGAATTTCTTTTGAATTTGAAGAAATAATGAGACATTGTGCTCTAGCTTCAACATTTTTGCCAAAAGTGTCAAGAAAGAAACTAAGAAGTTAAATAGAGTTTACACAGAGAAAACTTGCCCCCCAAAAGTTTCCTTTGAAACTTAAGAAAACAAAAAGGCAATACTATGTGTTCTTCCAGTGAGCCTTCTTCCCTTGACAAGTTTGATACTCACTGTTTTTTTTTTTCTTCCCCCTGCACTGTTAAGGGCAAGGAGTTAGGCAGAGTTCTGAAGTCTGCTGCATTGTTGAGAGTATAGCTTTCATTGTTATTTCGAAGACATTTTTTCCCCAGGCAAAAACATCTCTGAAATGATTGTGAGTCAATAGGAAAACATGATTTTGTTGACAGAAATTTTGTTTTTCCCAAGTTTCTCAAGTTACTTAGGCTTTAAAACTAATTTGGGAAAGAAAAAAAGAACAGATCTTCTCTGTATCTATCTTAGATGCTGGCTGTTTTAGTCAGGTTTCTGTTGCTCTAATGCTATGTAGCAAGCAATCCTCTGAATCCTAGTTGCTGACAACTGTAAACATTTCTTTACAGGCTCAAGGGTTTGCTGTTCTGAGACTCAGGGAAGATTAATGTCTATTTGGTGTATGTTCTTCCTTTGGCAAAGGGCTGAATCTCAACAGGGTTAGTGGAATCTTGCAATACATCTTAAGATTGTGGCTTAAACCCATGCCCACTTCTGCCACTGGTCAACATAAGTAAAATGGCCAAGCTGAAAGTCATTAGAACAGAGATGTATACTCTGCTTCCAATAAAGGGACTCATTATTACCATGTCATACGACAAAGTCACTCATTCATGCCTGAGTCTTTGTAATCCCGTGGACTGTAACCTGCCAGTCTCCTCTGTCCATGGAATTCTCCAGGAAAGAACACTGGAGTGAATAGCCATGCCCTTCTCCAGGGCATCGTTCCAACCTAGGGACTGAACCCTGGTCTCCTGCATTACAAGCAGATTCTCTACCATCTGAGCCACCAGGGAAGGCGTGCGCGCGCGCGCGCATGTCTGTGTGTGTGTGTGTGTGTGTGTGTGTGTGTGTGTAGAGAGAGAGAGAGTTCCCAGGTGTTGCTGGTGGTGAAGAACCGGCCTGCCAGTGCAGGAGACGTGAGACATGGGTTTGATCCCTGGGTCAGGAAGTTCTCCTGGAGGAGGGCACTGGGCAACCCACTCCAGTATTCTTGCCTGGAGAATCCCATGGATAGAGAAGCCTAGCAGACTAGTCCATAGGGCCACAAAGAGTCAGACACAACTGAAGCGACTTAGCACACACACACGTGTGTGTGTGTGTGTGTGTGTGTGTGTAGGAAAAAATGTTGCTCTAGGTAATGTAGGGTGCATGGCTCTACCAACAGCTTGGTTGCAGACTTCTAACCTCCAGAGCTGTGAGAAAATAAATTTCTGTTGTTATAAGCCACCCAGCTGAAGGTAATTTGAAATGGTAGCTCTAGGACACATATTCAATGTATGAAAGTTAGTTTTGTCTCCTTAAAATGGCAGTGGCACCAGTAGCTGTCCCCTTGGGTTGGTGTAAGGTTTTGTTTGTAAAGTGTATATAGCATAGAGACTGGTGTATAGGGAAGTATTCATTACAGGTGAGGCTTTGCTATCCTCCTCCTCCTCATCATCCTCAATCAGTGGTAGTTGTCTTCTCCTAGATTTTTCTCTGATTGTTGTTATTGTTTAGTCGCTCAGTCGTGTCCAGCTCTTTGTGGACAGACACCATGGACTGCAGCACACCAGGCTTTGCTGTCCATCTTCCAGAGTTTGCTCAAACTCATGTCCACTGAGTCAGTCATGCCATCCAACCATCTCATCCTCTGTCATCCCCTTCTCTTCTCACATTCAGTCTTTTCCAGCATCAGGGTCTTTTCCAATGAGTCAGCCTCTTCCCATCAGGTGGCCAAAGTATTGGAGTTTCAGATTCAGTAACAGTCCTTCCGATGAATATTCAGGACTGATCTTTAGGATGGATTGGTTGGATCTCCTTGCAGTCCAAGAGACTCTCAAGAGTCTTCTCCAACACCACAGTTCAAAAGCATCAATTCTTCGGTGCTCAGCTTTCTTTATAGTCCAAATCTCACATCCATACATGACTACTGGAAAAACCATAGCTTTGATACTCATTTTTAAGTNACAGTTCAAAACCATCAATTCTTCAGTGCTCAGCTTTCTTTATAGTCCAAATCTCACATCCATACATGACTACTGGAAAAACCATAGCTTTTATACTCATTTTTAAGTACAGCCACTTAATTTCCTATAAATCTGTTCAAACTGGGTGTGTCCCCTCTGTGTTCATCTATGTCTGGGTCTTCAATGTGCTTCTCTTGATGGCAGAGGAGGGTAAGTGTGTGTTTGAAGGGGTTGGGAATATAGTCAGAAATAGTCCATGACATTTAGAAATGTTCTTTCAGGCTTCAACTAAATTAGAGTTTATGCCATAATATATGTGCATTTACTTAAATATAAATAAGTACACTCAGAATTACTATCTAGGTTGCTTAACTTTTAAATCCTCAAATGGAGAGTTCAGGTCCTAGGAAGTTATAATATAAGGCTTCCTGTTCCCATCCACTCCCGCTACCCCCAGTATACTCTTGTAAACTCCTGGGCTTATCAATATCCTAGTCTGATAATGAGAGTTTGAGGATTTCTATGTAGATGTTTATGCCCAAGTCTTAGCTGAAGTTTCTTATTATAGCCTTTCCATATCTAAGCATCAGTACTTCTAGGCCAATGGTTCTCAAGTCAGGAGTGCTTGGACTCCCCAGGGGACATATGATAACCTGGAGGCATTTTTGTCATAGCTGAAAAAGCTACTGGTATCTAGTATTTAGAGGCTGGGGATGGTGTATAAGATTCTACAGTGCCTAAGATGGCCCCTGGTGGCTCAGACGGTAAAGTTCTGTCTACACTGTGAGAGACCTGGGTTCAATCCCTGGGTTGGGAAGATTCCTTGGAGAAGGAAATGGCAACCCACCCACTCCAGTACTCTTGCCTTGAAAATCCCATGGACGGAGGAGCTTGGTGCAGGCTACTACCCATGTGGTTGCAAAGAGTTGGGCACGACTGAGCAACTTCACTTTCACTTCACAAGATGGCCCCACAAAGCAAAAACTATCTGGCCCAAGATGTCAACAACCCAGAGGTTGACAAACCCTACTCTAAACTATGCCAAAGATGATAAAGTTGTGTTGGGTCATGTCAGCCATAGAGATTTCTACGTTTCACTAGGATCATTACTGTATGATATTTAAATATTTTCCCTCTGTCTCTCCATGCAAATTCATGTCTTAGTTGTTAGTGTATCCCTTTTGGCTCCTAGCACTGATCCTGGAACAGTAGGCTTCAGTACTTGTTGACAGATGGAATCTACTGCTGTGAAGATGACCTGTGCCCATGTCTTTTGGCCACTCACAGATAGAAAAATATTTCTCTCTTCTTATGGTTCAAACAGCATCAGAAATGCATAGAATTTCAGAGGTAACAGGGTTCTTAGAATGTGGGTCATACATCACAGAGCTGAGGTTTTAGGGGGAAAAGTGATCCTTGAACAAGGAGGGTAGGGTGGAAGTGGCTCAGGAATCAGAGACCTGGTTCTTCCCTTTCCCATCTGTGTGTAGGCAGCTTCCCACTGGGCCCACACATTACTCTGTTCTACACAACTTGTTACCTTCCCCTAAGCCTTCAAAGAGTTGAGTGGTAATAATATCATCATATCAATGGATAACTTGTGTTTAATTGGTTGAGCTGTCCTCCTGTCCTCCAGGAAGCATACTCAGTCTCCAGGAACAAATTCATCAAACCCCAAATCCTCAAGGTACTCTGCACACTGCAGTTAAAGCTGTCATCATGTTATATTAAAATACCTTTCCTGCTCCACAGTGAACCCCTAATGGCCTTGTGTCTCTCATCTTTGTAAGTAAAGATTTTCCCCAGCACCTGGAACGTAATGGGTGATCAGGGAATGTTTGAATGGATGAATGAATCTACTGGTCAATCCATAAATCAGTCCATCATTTTGGATGATACTTATGTGGAGTCTACATCTGTTCTGTCTCACCTGTTTGCCAGTGTACATTCAGCATTCTTTTGGCTGAGGAAATCAAGTTCCAGTTCAGTTCAGTTCAGTTGCTCAGTCATGTCCGACTCTTTGCAACCCCATGAACCGCAGCACGCCAGGCCTCCCTGTCCATCACTAACTCCCAGAGTTCACTCAAACCCACATCCATTGAGTCAGTGATGCCATCCAACCATCTCATCCTCTACCATCCCCTTCTCCTCCTGCCCTCAATCTTTCCCAGCATCAGGGTTTTTTCTAGTGAGGCAGCTCTTTGCATCAGGTGGCCAAAGTATTGGAGTTTCAGCTTCAGCATCAGTCCTTCCAATGAACACCCAGGACTGAGCTCCTTTACGATGGACTGGTTGGATCTCCTTGCAGTCCATGGGACTCTCAAGAGTCTTCTCCAACACCACAGTTCAAAAGCATCAACTCTTTGGCATCCAGCTTTCTTTATAATCCAACTCTCACATCCATACATGATCGCTGGAAAAACCATAGCCCTGGGAAAGATGAAGGGAGGATTATTGCTTTGGAAAATTTCAAAGAACCAACATGTAATTGCATATGGGGAGCAAAAATGATATTGTGATATTTCTATCTCTCATTTCTCCTCCTCTTTCTGCTTTTCTGTATGCTGCATGTCCAACACTCTGTGGCCCTGCGGACTGTAGTCCACCAGGCTCCTCTGTCCGTGGGATTCTTCAGGCAAGAATATTGAAGTGGGTTGTTATTTCCTACTCCAGGGGATCTTCCCAACCTAGGGACTGAACCTACATCTCTTACATCTCCCGCATTGGCAGGCAGGTTCTTTACCCTAGCACCATTATTTTATTTACAATTGGAACCCGAGTCTTAGACTACTGTTGGCAGAGCTCCATGTCCTTGGCCATCTCATAAACTGAATCTCTCAACCTAGTGGGCAGTGGGTCCCTGGTGAGGACTAATGCCCCATAACCTTTTTAGAATAGTTCTAAGAACTTACAAGGCATTCACCAACAACTTAGCCAATCACGTTGGCCACAGGATGATCATTTCATCAGGGCCAGCCACATAACCATCTGTCTGACTGGAGGAGGTTGAGACAGTCCCAGCCAACTGCATGGAATGGATCAGGGAAGGAAAAGGTATTTCATCCCCAGGAGAAAAGGCAGAAAATCACTGCTGTACAAGACCATAGGGAATGCTCAGGATGTGAGATAGCCTATCACAGCTTCAACATGTGTCACTCCTCTGTCTTCCTCAAAGCCTAAAATCATGCTTTATATCCCAGCAGTAATTGGTGAATGTATATATAGCCACCAACTGAAGAAAATGTGTCATAATTTACTATGTAAGGTGTTGCCAACACACTGGTTTATTTAGGATGATTTGCCAGCATAGTGTATGAAAGATTTTCTAGCCCATAAATAGAACATTTATGCTCTGCTAAAATATGTCTTCCCCAGCATGCTTGCTGTCTTGCTTTTCTTAACAATAAAATGGTGAAACTGAATGTGTAAGAGAATTGAAAGTGTAGGGTTTGGAGTATATGCCTTTATCAGATCAGGGGTATCTTTTGGAATTACTTGATTTTTACCTGGTAGGTCTGATAACAGTTTAATCAGAACAAGCTCCTCTGGGGCTCAGGAAATGGAATACTTGTGACTTGCAACGGATACCAATTGAAATTTAGGACCACAGTATCTCCATATAAGTGGCAACATCTAATTATTTAGAAGGAAAGGTCAATTTTGTTGTTTTTGGCAGGGTAGTTTTATTAAATATAACTTTGTTGACAGGGAATACTCAAGATTACCCTACAGAAATGTGCAATCAGACAAGGCATGAATAGATCTTTGTCAAAATAGCAAGCAGGGACTCTTTGTTTAAAAACATAACAAATATTGTGGCCTTAGGCTTTGGTGGTTAACTGGGTTCCAAATTCACTAATGAAAGAAAAGCATTTCAAAGCTGAGATCTATAAGTCTTAGAGTGTTATTTGCATTCTGTATTTAATTGTTCTGAGTACAGATAGATGGATTGGGTGGTTCTGAGATGCATATTGTATATACTTAAATATAATATAACTCTGGTCCTGCTAGAATGTTAGCTCCATAGATGTAGAGATTGTCTGTTTTGTTCAGCATTGCATCCTCAAGACAGCATATAAAGTTGTTCAGTACTCAGTAAATGGATGAATGAATTGTAGTTAATCTTTTAAAATTAAAATCATGTTTCACTTAATATGTAGATTTAAATATTGGACATATATATTTCTTAGAACCATAGAATCATTCATAGCGTATATTAATTCTTTTAGTGTATCAACATATATTTAATGGGCAACTATTTCACTGGAGTGTTGAACTCAGTTGTAGAAAGTAAATAACATCATTTCTGAATGTACTAATTACAACTCGATCAGGAGCAAGTGACCAAGCCTCACTTCAAATTATCTTAAGTGAGGAAGAGGACCTTATGTTTTGGGAAGTCTAGAGGAGGAGAATTGACCTCAGGTATAGCTAGATCCAGAGGTCCTATTGATGTAAACTGGATTCTGACTCTCTCTCCCATTTTTTTTTTTAAATTTCTTCTTTCCTCTGGTTTGGGTTTAGTTATTGGACAGAATCTCCTGACCTAGTAGCAAAGATGGTGATGGGAAGGTCCATACTTACTTTGGCTTTAGTGATCCCAGAAAAATTAGTCTAGTCCTTCATCCCATAGACCTGTAGACTGACCTTCATTTGTGACATTGCTCACCACTGAACCAATAACTGTGGCCAGAGGAAGGGAGGCAGGAATACTTTGATAGATCAACCTGAATCATATATCATCACTGGGGCAGGGAAGGTATAACTGGGACTAGCAGCCCATGGACCTCCTGCGGAATGAGAGAGTAACACTGAGATATATATATATTACAATATGTAAAATAGATAGCTAGTGGGAAGTTGCTGTATAACACAAAGAGCTCAACCCAGTGTGCTGTGATAACCTGGAGGGAAGAATGAGGTGGGGGAGGGAGTTTCAAGAGGGAGGGAACACACATATACTTATGCTTGACTCACAGCGTTGTACAACAGAAACCAACACAGCATTGTAAAGCAATTATCCTCCAATTAAAAATTTTTTTTTTTTAAAGAGGCAGATCCCAAAAGTAAAGACACAGTAAAAGCAACAACCACAGAGGTCCAGATGCCCACCATATTCCCTCTAACAAGTTTCCTGTGTAGAGCTTGAATTGATTTTGATGGTAAACTTTTGCACCTCCCTTATGAGCAAACTGAAATTGTCAAGGCTGAAGTGGTTTGCTCAAGGTCATCCAGTAAGTTAATGACTAATCTATGAGATAACTAAGAGCTAGAGTTTCCTAGTCTCAAGCCTATTCCCATTGCACTATTTGGCCTCCCAGGTGCCCTATAAACCTGCTTCCCTTTTTTCCTTTCACTTGAAGCATAACTATTCCCATTTAGTATATCATATCTTATTACAGAATTATAAAGTAGACTGGCCAAATTGCAGTTCCACATACAGTATAAAACTGACCTTGTATATAATGAGTTGAAATTCCATAACCTGGGTAAGCCCGAGAAAATGAACCATGACTTAATAGCACTGCAGTGCAAGGATTATGTGTGGGAGGATTTCTTCTAACTTATTCTATAAGGTATGGGTGGTTTTTAGACATCACACTCTTCCTGAGATGATTTAAATCAGTTCAATAGCAAGGGTTTGTGCTTTATGAGCTGAAACTCTTAGTCGATAAACCCAATGGAAATCATTGCAAGGAACGAGGCTCCGGCTGTGTTCATTTCACAGCCCCTCTTAACAGTCTGTGTTGTCCAGCCAGTATCCATGGTAATATTCTAGACTTTGTCCTCAAAGTAAATGACTATGAAGGAGCTTGGGGAATGGAAAAGAAAATAAGGCCGGGAGCCCATCAGGACATTGTGACTCTGGGCAAGGCACATCACCTCTGAATGTCACTTTCTTCATCTATAAATGGTTGGTATTTATCACTGCATGGCAAATGGAAGGGGGGAAGTAGAAACAGTGACAGATTTAATTTTCTTGGGCTCCAAAATCACTGTGAACAGTGGCTAGAGCCATGGAAAGTAAAGACGCTTAATCCTTGGAAAGCTATGACAAACCTAGACAGCATATTAAAAAGCAGAGACATCACTTTTGCCCATATGGTTTTTCCAGTAGTCATATATGGATTTGAGAGTTGAACCTTAAAGAAGGCTGAGTGCAAAAGAACTGATGCTTTCAAACTGTGGTGCTGAAGAAGACTTTTGAAAGTCCCTTGAACAGCAAGGAAATCAAACCAGTCAATCCTAAAGGAAATCAACCCTGAATATTCACTGAAAGGACTGATTCTGAAGCTGAAGCTCCAATAATTCAGTCACCTGATGTAAAGAGTGGATTCATTGGAAAAGACACTGATGCTGAGAAAGACTGAGTAGAGGAGGAAAAGGGGGCAATAGAGGACAAGATGGTTAGATAGCATCACTGACTTAGTGGGCATAAGCCTGAGCAAATTCTGGGAGTTAGTGAAGGGACGGGGAAGACTGGTGTGGTGCAGTCCATGGGGTCACAAAGAGTGGGACACAACTTAGCAAATGAACAACAGCAACAAGTTACTATCCTCAGGCAAAGGTGAATTTAAAGATGGGAAATAATTCCTAGGTTATCTTTTCTTCAGACCATTGAATATGTTTATAATTGCTGTGACTTTCCACAGAAATAGATTACAAGTAACATAAGTGATTATAAGCAGTATACCAGAAAACCAAAATGATTGTTCATATAAGAATGGATGAAGGAAAAAAAAAAAAGAATGGATGAAGGAAAAAGAGGAATTAGTCATAAAAATTGGTCCTCCTCATATTAATAAGAAAATATATTAGGTAGGAAAACACTAACATGGAAAAAGTAAAAAATAGGTAATGCACACATTTTCTCTTTAGCTGAATTGCACTTTCAGGAAATACACAAAGGCATTCTGAAGTTACAACACTCTAGAATCCTTTGCAGTCACCCTGACATAGAAACAATATAATTAAGGACATGGTCCAAAATTTTTTATTATTCCACATGTCACAGGGAAACTGGAGTGATTTTAACTATTGTCATTCTTTGTTCTATGTATTATTTTTAAACCACAGATTTACACAGAAATGACCAACAGTCTTTGAGTAGTAAAGAGATTTGGGGTAGATTTTAAATTAGGTCTATCGTTATGACATGAGATACACTATGTGTTTATTGAGCGAGGAGGATAATTGCTGATTTGAATTTACTTCTCTGTCAATGTAGACAAGATTGTCTAATGTGTCTGATTGTTCTTAAACTGCTATAAACTATGCAATTATCAATTATGCACTGTTATTACCCATTTTATAGAAAAAATAATTTCTAAATGATATTATTCAGGACTCTTCCAGTTGTAGATAGAAAAATTGACTTAAACTAGCTTAAGCAGTTTAAGAATGCTCAAACTACTGCACAGTTGCACTCATCTCACACGCTAGTAAAGTAATGCTCAAAATTCTCCAAGCCAGGCTTCAGCAATACGTGAACTGTGAACTTCCTGATGTTCAAGCTGGTTTTAGAAAAAGCAGAGGAACCAGAGATCAAATTGCCAACATCTGCTGGATCATGGAAAAAGCAAGAGAGTTCCAGAAAAACANGTACGTCAAGGCTGTATGTTGTCACCCTGCTTCTTTAACTTCTATGTAGAGTACATCATGAGAAACGCTGGGCTGGAAGAAGCACAAGCTGGAATCAAGATTGCTGGGAGAAATATCAATAACCTCAGATATGCAGATGACACCACCCTTATGGCAAAAAGTGAAGAGGAGCTAAAAAGCCTCTTGATGAAAGTGAAAGAGGAGAGCGAAAAAGTTGGCTTAAAGCTCAACATTCAGAAAATGAAGATCATGGCCTCTGGTCCCATCACTTCATGGGAAATAGATGGGGAAACAGCGGAAACAGTGTCAGACTTTATTTTTTGGGGCTCCAAAATCACTGCAGATGGTGACTGCAGCCATGAAATTAAAAGACACTTACTCCTTGGAAGAAAAGTTATGACCAACCTAGATAGCATATTCAAAAGCAGAGACATTACTTTGTTGACTAAGGTCCATCTAGTCAAGGCTATGGTTTTTCCAGTGGTCAAGTATGGATGTGAGAGTTGGACTGTGAAGAAGGCTGATCACCAAAGAATTGATGCGTTTGAACTGTGGTGTTGGAGAGGACTCTTGAGAGTCCCTTGGACTGCAAGGAGATCCAACCAGTCCATTCTGAAGGAGATCAGCCGTGGGTGTTCTTTGGAAGGAATGATGCTAAAGCTGAAACTCCAGTACTTTGCCCACCTCATGCGAAGAGTTGACTGATTGGAAAAGACTCTGATGCTGGGAGGGATTGGGGGCAGGAGGAGAAGGGGACGACTGAGGATGAGATGGCTGGATGCCATCACTGACTCGATGGATGCGAGTCTGAGTGAACTCCGGGAGTTGGTGATGGACAGGGAGGCCTGGCGTGCTGCAATTCAAAGAGTCGGACATGACTGAGCAACTGAACTGAACTGAACTGAGCTTAAGCAGAAAAATGATTTTTTGGCTCCCATACATGAAAATAAACGATACCTTGGTTTCAGGCATAGCTGAATCTGGTTGCTTAATGCACTGTGAATTATGCTCCTTTCTGACCTCTGCCATCCTCTGAGTTGGTCTCGTTATCAAGTGAGATCTTCCTGTGTGAACACAAGAGGGCTATCATCAGCTCCTGATTTATATTATCATCCTAATTACTTTAAACCCAACAGAACTTGTTTTTCAATTTATTCCAGTCAAAGTGCTGGTATTGTATCTCATTGAGGCAAGTTGGGCCCCATGCCTGAACCTGAACTAATTACTGTAGTTTATAGAGTGAAATACACTGATTGTCCAGACTCAAGTCACGTGACTTCCACAGAACCTGGGGTCAGTCATACACAAATCATATTGACAAAGAGTGGAGATGACTTTCCCCCTCAAAGTGATGGATATGCTTTTTCTAAGAAGGTAGACTGCTTTAACATCAATTAAGTTCAGAAGTTGTATGTATGTAGCATGTGGCAAACTAAAAGGTTAATACCAAGCTACCTGGTGAGGATTACACTGAATGTTACTAAACTGTATGATTGATGGATTTTTAGAAAACAGCCATTTGTCAACCACAAATTGCCAAAAATTAAAAGACTGCCCTCTATTGAATAATACAGAGTGAATTCTTGGTAACCAGGAACCCTAAATTTACTATTGTCTGAAAATTCCCTATTCTTGAGCAAGGCTTCAAGATCTAATACATTATGCTTTCTCTGTGTTTTCCAAATTAAATTACATTAAAATGTCACAGCTAATTAAAACTGGTACTGTTTCTATAGACCATCACAAAAAGTCATAAATGTGAAAAATACCAGCTGTTAAAGGTTTACCTGTGCAGTGGAATATCATAATTACTGGGATTAACCTTTCTCCTATTCCCTTGGTGAAGTGACAAGCTTCACAGAATCGACAGTGATTATCACCAGGTCAGGTCAGTTTTCAGGGCCACACCTCAGATTTACTGAGTCAAAAACTTTGGGAGTGGGTCTCATAGTCTGTGTTTAATTAAGCCCTCCACCAACTGCTCAATGTCAAGTGTGTGTTGTCAACAATTTTATATCAATAAAGATTCCATAAAAATTTTATTCTGATAGTATTAGCAGCAGTAGCAATTGTAATAATTAATTACTAATCTCTTACTATAAGTCAGACATTGTGTATATCTCATCTGTGATCACTCCTGCAGATATTAGGTGGTCTTCTTATTCCCATTTTACAGAAGAGGAAATTGAGGCAGGAAATGAACTGATTATAAGGTCACACAGCTACTAAATAACATTAACCTTTATCATCCATCCTGATGATTTTGCTGCTTAGAAAGCTACTCTCCTCAGGCAGCAATAGAGCAAGGGAGTAACAAGCCTCAGACTTTTATAGATACAAAGCAGAATAGTGAAAGACCTTTCTATTCACATGAATGTAAACCTTGTCCATTTTTATTTTTAGTTGAATGGGAAAATAGAAGGTAGAGTTATTTTTAAATAGTGCATTTTCCATGGTAAAATGCAATACGCCTATCATAACTGGGTAGAATATGCAGGGACTGGGAGCCATCCTTTCCTTTTGGGAGTGACCTGTGAACCAGTACCAACAGTGCCATTTTATTTCAGCAGCAACAGCAGTGCCCACCACACATTTATTGTATTAAAGGTCACTGTGTTGAGTGGATCAAAGGGCTGACCAAGTTCCCATTCCTTTTGGCAAGGTTATGACAAGCAGAATTGGTGCAGTGTACCTCAGTGTGGCTTTTCTCTTGGCTCTGAGTCCTCTTGAGGTGCATAGTTCCGGAGAACCCTTTCTGTGCAGATTAGGGTCTTGCTAAATTTGAAGAAAGACCCGAATCCTCTCTTCATCGCTGCACCTTTTGTCACCAGTCAGGAGAATCTATTCAGACAACTTGGATTCTCTCATTCAGGGAATGGCAAGCTCTTGAGGTGATCTGAACCCCCCACATACTTCATTCTTTTTATGAGAAGAAAGCAGTGTTACTTGTCCCTGAAGGTTATCTTTGCCTCCATCTTTTCAGTGTCCCAAGAAGCTCATCTTCCCCAACCTCACTCCCTGGTGTGCATGCCCTAAAAGTGGAATCCCCTCCTCTTGAGTGTATGGGTTTTAATAATCAGGTAAACACTTTAGATGGGGCTCTAATGGTCACTTGGGCCACCTGATGAAAAAAGCCAACCCACTGGAAAATATCCTCATGCTCCGAAAGATTGAAGGCAAAAGGAGAGGAGGGTGGCAGAGAGTGAGATGTTTAGATTAGCATCACTGACTAAATGGATATCAGTTTGAGCAAACTCTGGGAGATAGTGAAGGACAGAAGCCTGGCATGCTGTGGTCCATGGGGTCACAAACAGTTGGATGGCTTAGCAACTGAACAACTACTGATGGTCAGAGACAGAAAACTCTGAGAAACTCAAAGGTGCAGAGGCATGCATCCTGCTACTTTACTTTTTATTTAAAAAAAAAAAAAAGTTCCATTTAATGAATAAGGCCACATGAAAAAGACCTGAGCATGACCTCTGGGTGCTGAGGTCCCCAACCAACAGCTCACCAAAGGAAAAAAAAATCAGCCAGAAAGTGAATTCTGTCAGTAAGCTGAGGGAGCTTAGAAGTACATCTTTGTCTGGTCAAGCCTCCAGATGAGGACACGGCCAGCCAATACCTTGATATCACCTCTGTGAGACCCAGAGCAGAGTATCCAGCAGAAACCTGCCAGACTGCTGACACACAGAACTGTGAGGTGATAAATGTGTGTTTTAAACTGCTAAATTTGAAGTAATTTGTTATGCAGCAATAGAAAACTAATACAACCTGTAACATGCTTAATCCTCCGTCCAGAATACTATATTATGTAGCGGTAATTTCTAAGATTCTTATACCAAAATGAGATAATGTGGTTCTGAAACAAATGGAATGCAACACAGAAATGTTGTGATTCTCATGGACAATTAAGTTAAGAGGGTAGCATATTATATTACCCATTGTCCCTTCTTGCTTCTTAACCAGTTTAGTCTCCATTTCCCAGTGCAGTATTATGTTATATGTCTGTTCTCGGCAGTTTGCAATTTTCTGGCTTCCAATGTGTTTACACAGTGATTCAAAATTGCAGTAGCATGTTTTGATTTTTTAAACTGTTGAAACACTCTGATTCTACTAACAAATGCTGCAGTATTCCTAAGACTTTTTCCCTTGATATTGCTCATGTCTGCTGTGTTAGAGAACTTATATTTTTGTTTTATAATACAGATACATCCATGATAAAAGCTACAAAAGCCAACACAATTTATATATAATTTAATGTTTCAGATTGAAATTCAAAAATACATAGTCCAAGTCAAAATATGTGAAACCTATACGGGCTGAAACTGTAGACCTAACTTTTAAGCTCATTAATATCAGTTTCTAATTTTTTTCTGAAACATGGTTAAACATGATATGAAAGCACCATACTCTATGACAAATCTTTTTTTTTTTTTTTGCTGCCCTGTATTTGTAATGAGCTTGTGTTTTAGAGAAAAAGAAAGGGAGGGAGTAATTGAAACTATCCTTCCTATTAAAACCAAGCCTGATTTCTGAAGATGTTTTTTCTATTATTTAGCGTCTTCCATTTGTTTTACCTTACAAGTGTGATTCAGTTATCAGAACCTGAGGAAATTGAAACTGACTTATACGATTTCACCACGATCATCTCTGCTCAAATCAGGAAAACTGAACTTTGTCACAAGACCTATTCCTTCAGGTCTTTTCTCTAAAATGAAAGTCTGCCTGAGTAAATGTCAATCCTTAGAGTCTAGATATTATCACCACGATCATCAATGTTAATTCACATTAATTATGCACTTCTGTGATCAGAGCTTTGCTGGGTGCTCATCCATTAATGAAATTTGATGGCTACTATCTTGGGATTTGCTCCCCGGTTCTCATACCCTATGAAATTACCCGACTAACAGACTGAACCATGTGAAAGTTCCAATTTGTCACCTCTGTCCACAATTGACTTGGCATAATGCAAGCCATTTATGGAAGCCGATTTTTATGTCCACCACACACTGTCTCTGCTTTGCAGGTCTGACTATAAAGACTTAAAAGTTTTCTTTCCTACACTTGTACCCATTCTTCACCAGACTCATTTGGGTAGCCACCCTGCTGTCACTGCTATTTAATGGAGCAGTTGCTGCTTGCTACTATTTTTTTTTTATAATACTTACTAGGTTCCAGATATATTTTAATAGTGTATTGGTCAGCTAGTGCTGCATGGTAAATTATCCTGAGACTTACAGATAAAGATTCAGGATGGCTTAGCTGGGTGGTTCCAGCTTAGGGTGTCTGATGAGGTGCAGTTAAGATAGAGCCTAGGGACTGCAGTTTCTGAAGAGATGATTGGGGCTAGAGAATCCAACTCTAAATTAACTTACTCATCTGGCTGACAAGCAGATGCTGGTTACTAAAAAAAGCCCTTCCTTCCTTACCACTCAGACCCCTCTGTGAAATGGCTAGGATCTCTTCTCAATGTGGCAGTTAGCTTCCATGAAAGCATGGCATCCAGGGAGAGCAAAGTGGTCACAGATCTGTATTTTGTAACCTAGCCTTAGAAATCATACACACCCTTTCTATAGTATCTTATTGGTTATGTAGGTTAACACTACTCCATGCAGAAAAGAACTACACAAGGGCAAGAATACCAGGTGGCAAGAACTATGGGGGCCATCTTGAAAACTGACTACCAGACGTAGGTATATCATACAAGTTTTGCTTACAGAATATATTTTGTGAATGCTCTTTTCAACTATTAGGTAAATTTCCTGTCCTGAAGGATGTACCTAAGAGAGTAGATTCTGAACATACTAATTTTAGTGCCTTCACTTTCATGATATTAATACACAAATCTAGATATTTGAAAATAATTACTGAACTATAACAGTCTGTCTCCATTCTAGGCACCAGAGATGCTGTCATGATTGAGGTAGGCAAGACACCAGCCCTCACAGAGCTTATAATTGAGGGACAAGAGACTTTGAATGAATAAATAGGGGTAATGCTGAGCATCATAATGAAAACAAATTAGTGCTGAAATAGAAAATAACTGAGAAGTGGAGGTTACCTAAGGGTCCCACCAATAATGTTTAGTCCTAGACCTCAAGCAAGATTGTGGAAACTGATAGGAAAATGGGCAACCCTGGGGAGTAGGGTCAAGTCAGAGAGAAAAAGCACAGTCATGTGCCTTTAGAGGAAGAAGCTTGGCCTGTTGAAGAGCTGGAGAAAAAAAAAAAAAAAACCAGCATGGCTGAGACACACTGAGTAGAGGGGAGAGGACTGACCAGAGGGGAGAGGGATGAGAGGTAAGAATGAAGAGAAGACCGATGTGGAGGACCCACTTCCAAGCTGGCTGCTGGCAGGAGGCTTCAGTTCCTATTCATATGGGCCTCTCCCAGGGTGCTGTGGGTCACTTCTAAATGCAATAGGAGTCCTTGAATTTTAGTAGAGAATCAGAAGGATCTTCTTCATATTTTGGGTTCATCAGCTTTGCCACTAAGTAACAGATGGTCAGTTTCAGCTGCTTTCTTCTTCCCCTTTTTGTCCTCTTATAGGGCCAAGTGTCTTTAGCTTTAGACCTTGCAATGTGCGGTCACTCTTTTCCCCCTACTATAAGAATATTGTTAAAACAATAAGCACTTTTTGAAAAGTCAATCACTGAATGAGCCTAGCCAAAGTGAGAAGTTGAGACAATGATGGGGATGTTGGAGCAAGGATGTTGGAGATATTCATCCTTATCTAGTAAGCATCTTTGCTTGGTTCTGTGTGTGTACACTCAGCCCTGTGGTTGCTCAGACCCTGAGCAGCGAGATGAGATTACAACACACCCTCCGAGACACAAGGGGCGCTGTCATCTTTCCACAATCTCAGGATATTGAACTCACCCTCAACAACATTCCTCAGGGTGCAGCATCCTCGAGTCACAAATGGTGGTTTTTGTAAAAATATTTTAGGCAGAGGAAAAGTATGACACAAACCTAGTAATGTTACCAGTTACTCTACACTTCAACAGAAATTGGTACTCGATTCTTTTGGGTGATATAGTTAATTAATTCTAGTACTCCATTGCCAGTAGAAAAGAAACCAACTCCAGCTAATACGTGTAAAAAATAAATTTATTGGATGATGGCCAGGAGACTTGGGAAACTGAAGAGAATGTTGGATATAGAACTTTGGGGAGGTGGGTGGATAAAACGTAAACCTAAAATCACCATCTGTCTGTGAATTAAGATGTAGCATCTAATTTAGTGTCTTCAGATTGTCAATTCTGGAATGAATGGGTTCTATCATTCATTTTTGTTGTTTATTTTCCTTTTTTGTGACATTTTTATTCATATTAAAAATCTTAAGAGAGAGTTTCTTTAACTTAGCAGCATGTAGTTTCAGTTCAGTTCAGTTCAGTCGCTCAGTTGTGTCGACTCTTTGTGACCCCATGAACCACAGCACGCCAGGCCTCCCTGTCCATCACCAACTCCCGGAGTCCACCCAAACCCATGTCCATTGAGTCGGTGATGCCATCCAACCATCTCATCCTCTGTCGTCCCCTTCTCCTCCTGCCCTCAATCTTTCCCAGCATGAGGGTCTTTTCAAATGAGTCGGCTCTTCGCATCAGGTGGCCAAAATATTGGAGTTTCAGCTTCAACATCAGTCCTTCCAATGAATATTCAGGACTGATTTCCTCTGGGCTGAACTGGCTGGATCTCCTTGCAGTCCGAGGGACTCTCAAGAGTCTTCTCCAACACCACAGTTCAAAAGCATCAATTCTTCTGCGCTCCACTTTATAGTCCAACTCTCACATCCATACATGACTACTGGAAAAACCATAGCCTTGACTAGACAGAGCTTTGTTGACAAAGTAATGTCTCTGCTTTTTAATAGGCTGTCAAGGTTGGTCATAACTTTCCTTCCAAGGAGTAAGCATCTTTTAACTTCATGGCTGCAATCACCATCTGCAGTGATTTTGGAGCCTAGAAAAATAAAGTCAGCCACTGTTTGGAGAAGTAATATTTTAGAAGAAAATCAGGGTGCTGTTACCAGAAGTGATACTTTCCCTTCTACTCTCAAATCCCTAAAGTTCAGCAGATAGGATATTGCATGTATGAAAGATATTAAATCTTAGGGAAGATGTCATTAAGGCTGTGGATTCTACCAATACAGTCAAGAAGACATTCAACTTACATATTCAAGTTAATTTGATCAGTAAACTATAGAAGTCACATGCCATGTCTTTCTATGTAATAAACCTCCAATTTAGAAATTATACCTATAGTAAATGCTTGAAACCAAAGGGTGTGGCCTGCTTAATCTTCTTTCCATTTGAGTCCCTGAAAGTTCTACTTTAATCCAGAAGAGCCTTTAGCACATTCTTCCAATGTTGAATCAAATGAACTTTGATTTTAACGTACTTGACATTTGCCTAATTTAGCCTCAGGATGGGTGGTGTTGTTTAGTCATTAAGTCATGTGTGACTCTTTGTGACTCTGTGAACTTTAGCACTCCAGGTTTCCCTGTCCTTCACCATCTCCCGGAGTTTGCTCAAATTCATGTCCTTTGAGTCAGTGATGCCTGATGGATGTTATTATATATAAAACACAGCCATGTAAAAATGACTTAACTTCAAGTTGGTATTATTATTCATGTTATCATCTATCTATCTATCTATATATCTACTGTGCTATACCATTGAGTCGTATTGAAGATAATTCTCAATTGATTCCAACTATCCCAGTCAAACACATTAGGATTGATTTCTTGGATTAGTTTAGAAATGGATTAGTTTCCATGAGAAAGAATGGATCAGCTAGGCTATTGGTCTTGTCTTTGACATACTTTGACAACCCAGCATTCCACATCAACATCATACGGGGTGCCTTTGTCTGCCTTCTCATTCCTTCCAATTACTTAAAGAATACAGTTATTTCCTTAACCTACTGGGCACTGTTGGAATGATAATAACTTATAAATTCAATCAGGAATTAAATTCTATAGAAGCTATAGTTCTTTGTGGCATAGGTAACACAATTTGGATAGTCTTCCAAAACTTTCCAATTAAATTCCTTAGATGCTGTGAGATCTTTCCCCTTGTAAAAAACTTGGCATCATAAAGTTCTAGTCTTCTAACCACATGATCTCCACGGGGTAGAAGAATAGTGCTTCACAGTACAGTCTCAGAGTTCAGAGAGGCCAGAATTCAAATCCTAAAACCATTTTTCTGATCATGTGACTCTGGGAATTTTACTGTATTTCTTTGGGCCTGTGTTTCCTTGCCTTCAAATAAGTATAATAATAATAAGTGAGGTTAAATAATATTATACATGTTAATTTCCTGTGTTTTGCACACAGTAAGAAATCAGAAAGTGTTTTAAGTTAGCAGCCGCCACTTCACTTTGCCCTTACAAGATGCTTTGTAAGATGTTCCCAGTCTCCTCTTATACAAACAGTCTTCAGTTATTTATTGTACTCATAAGAGAATCCATTGTCCCAGCCTTTTAAATAATGAATACTAGATGTTTTCTTCTGATGGTGACAAGGAAAGAGACCACAGGGAGCATGTGGGAACTATGCTACGATCTTAACTCAAATGTCATAATAAGGGAGAAAGTTAAAGTTTTGTTTAGAGGCTGTATATACTGTTACTGATCTGTGAAATAAAGGGCACTCAGATTTCTGCATTATTTAATCATATCAATATAAACCTCCATAAAACTACTTTAAATTCAGTAATGCATCATTCATCCAGTGTGCCAAAGAGGTTCATTTTAAATTAGCATTGTTTTAACTGAAATCAAACCTATAAGGTAATGCTTAAGAGGAATAATAATAAAAACAAAACAACAACAATAATAAATAGATTGTACTCAGTGGGTCCAGAGTACTTTTCATGCATTATCTCACTTACTATCACACTAAGCAACATGGTTTTTAAAAGACATAAAAACATGCTCAGT
>SJYQ01000448.1:117346-165801 GCA_006410935.1 Redunca redunca
GACCTTTTCCAGTCCTGTGGCCACTGCTGAGTTTTCCAAATTTGCTGGCATATTGAGTGCAGCACTTTCACAGCATCATCTTTCAGGATTTGAAATAGCTCTACTGGAATTCCATCACCTCCACTAGCTTTGTTCATAGTGATGCTTTCTAAGGCCCACTTGACTTCACATTCCAGGATATCTGGCTCTAGGTGAGTGATCACACCATCATGATTATCCTGGTCATGAAGATCTTGTTTGTATAGTTCTTCTGTGTATTCCTACCACCTCTTCTTAATATCTTCTGCTTCTGTTAGGTCCATACCATTTCTGTCCTTTATCAAGCCCATCTTTGCATGAAATGTTCCCTTGGTATCTCTAATTTGCTTGAAGCGATCTCTAGTTTTTCCATTCTGTTGTTTTCCTCTATTTCTTTGCATCAATTGCTGAGGAAGGCTTTCTTATCTCTTCTTGCTATTCTTTGGACCTCTGCATTCAGATGCTTATATTTTTTCTTTTCTCATTTGTTTTTCACTTCTCTTCTTTTCACAGCTATTTGTAAGCCCTCCTCAGACAGCCATTTTGCTTTTTTGCATTTCTTTTCCATGGGGATGGGCCTGATCCCTGTCTCCTGTACAATGTCACTAACCTCCGTCCATAGTTCATCAGGCATTCTATCTATCAGATCTAGTCCCTTAAATCTATTTGTCACTTCCACTGTATAATCATAAGGGATTTGATTTAGGTCATACTTGAATGGTCTAGTGGTTTTCCCCAGTTTCTTCAATTTAAGTCTGAATTTGGAAATAAGGAGTTCATGATCTGAGCCACAGTCAGCTCCTGGTCTTGTTTTTGTTGACTGTATAGAGCTTCTCCATCTTTGGCTGCAACAAATATAATCAATCTGATTTTGGTGTTGACCTTCTGGTGATGTCCATGTGTAGAGTCTTCCCTTGTGTTGTTGGAAGAGGCTGTTTGCTATGACCAGTGCATATTCTTGGCAAAACTCTATTAGTCTTTGCCCTGCTTCATTCTGTACTCCAAGGCCAAATTTGCCTGTTACTCCAGGTGTTTCTTGACTTCCAACTTTTGCATTCCAGTCCCCTATAATGAAAAGGACATCGTTTTTGGGTGTTAGTTCTAAAAACATGCTAAGAACATAGAAATTGAGGCTACGACAATCTGAGTTGAAATTCAGGCTATGGAGTATCAGCCAGGTTATTCTTCATGTTATAGGAAGGCGGGCCCCTCTAGATTCCCAAGAGTGGGCTCTTGTCTAACATTCAGAAAACAATTGTCTGAGGAGACATGTGCTGACAAAGCAAGAGACTTTATTGGAAGAGGGCCCCCAGGGGGAGAGCAGCAGGGTAAGGGAACCCAGGAGAACTGCTCTGCTGCGTGGCTGGCACTCTTGGGTTTTATGTTGATGGGATTAGTTTCCAGGTTGCCTTTGGCCAATCATTCTGGCTCAGAGTCCTTCCTGGTGGCTCATGCTTTGCTCAGCCAAGATGGATGCTAGTAAGAGGGATTCTGGGAGGTGGATGGACACACAGTGTCTCCTTTTGACCTTTCCTGAACTCTTCCAGTTGGTGGTGGCTTATTAGTTCCGTTTCCTTTACCAGGACCTCCTGTTGTAAAACAACTCATGCAAATGATGACTAGAGAGCCTGGCCAGGGTGGGCAGTTTCAGTCAGTGTGCTTCCTCTAACCCTGACATTCTGCTTTTGCCATCTGGAAAAAAAGAGTTATATAATTCCTGAAAAATGGGGGTTGGAGAAAATCTAGGTGATGGAGTATTTAAGTTTTTAGATAAAACACCAAAAGCATGATCCATGGAAAAAATACTGATAAACCAGTCTTTACTAAAATAAAGTATCTGCTCTGTGAAACACTTTGCTAAGAGAATGGAAAGACAAACTGCAGACTTAGAGAAAATATGTGCAAAACATATATCCAATAAAGCAATTAGAATGGCTGAAATCCTAGAAACTGACAACAGCAACTGCTGCCAAGTATGTGAAGCAACAGGAATTCTCTATTTACTGCTGCTGGAAATGGAAACTGGCCCAGCCACTTTGAGAAATGTTTGGCGTTTGTTACAAAGCTAAACATTGTCTTACCATATGACCCAGCAATCATGCCCTAGGATATATGCACAGCTGATTCTAAAGTTTATGTCCACACTAAAATGTGCACGTAAATATTTATAGCAGCTTTATTCATAATCACTTCAAACTGGAAGATATCCTTCAACAGGTGAATGTATAAACAAAATGTGATATGTCCGTAACACAGAAGCCGTAGCCATAAAGAGAAATGAGCTATCAAATCACGAAAAGACACAGAGAAAAGAAATGCATATTGCTCCACGAAAGAAAAGTTTACAGGCATGATTCCAACTATATGACATTCATAAAAAGTAAAACTTCAGAGATCTTTAGGAACAGAAAATAGTTCAGTGATTGCCAGAGATAGAGAAGTTCAGAGTTAAATAGATAAAGCACAGGGGATTTTCAAATGTGGTGAAACTATTCTGTATGATTCTCCGATTGTGGATACATGACACTGTGCATTTGTCAAAACTCACTGAAACTTACAAAAGAAAGAATAAATCTTAATGTTTACAAATATACAAAAGTCATTTGAGAGGTCTAGGNCCAAATGAAAGCAAAAATGATTTTAAAAACTATTTATAATAAAACATAAAATAGCCTCATTGAAAGGAGTGGGAAAAAAACAACAGTGATAAGTAATTTGGGGAATAAGTAAAGCTTGTAAAACAAAAGGTAAAAGAAGCTGTATATAAATACTGTACTCTAGCTGCGAATGATGTATCCACAAGAGTTAAATGTGTGTAAAAACGTGTACATGGTAAGTGAAAAGTGTTAGTAACTCAGTCGGGTCCAGCTATTTGTGACTCCATGGACTGTAGCCCACCAGGCTCCTCTGTCCATTGGATTCTTCAGGCAAGAATACTGGAGTGGATTGCCATTCCCTTCTCCAGGGGATCTTCCTGACCCAGGGATCGAGCTCAGGTCTCCTGCATTGCAAGCAGATTCTTTACCATCTGAGCCACCTAAACACACATGTATTTTCTTGCACTAGTGCTGAGGACATCTAATGCTCAGATCTTGGTTCCTAATACCATATCTGATAAAAGAATGCAGGAATCTTTGAAGAAATGGCTAAATCAAGGATTGGGGCAGAAAATAAACAAGATGAGCCCAGGACATCTTACAGTGCCAGAAAGTGAGGAAGTGCACAAGAAACCAGACATCCCACACTGAGTCAAAAAAGATCATAGACACCAATTGAAAGAACTCCCAATGAGCAAAATTGGGGGGGAATTTGAGCAAGAAAATAAAGTAGTAGTGAATTGTAACCCAAAGTTTAAAATAAACATCTGTGAGTCCTCAGTGTTTCCTGTTTCTGTGGGCATATGCTAAATTGCTTCTGTTGTGTCTGACCCTTTGTAACCCCATGGACTGTAGCCCACCAGGCTCCTCTGTCCATGGGATTCTCCAGGCAAGAATATTGGAGTTGGTTGCCATTTCCTCCTCTAGGGAATCTTCCCAACCCAGGGATGCAACCCATGTTTCTTGTCTCTTGCACTGGCAGGTGCAATTTACCACTGGTGCTGCCTGGGAACCCACTATAAGTAAATAATGGAATACATAAACACAGGGAAAGAATAAAGAAATCTACTATGTAAAATAATTCCAAATAATTTATGTAGATACCACCCCTCCTCAAGGAGATGGGTGCAAAACTCCCCATGCTTTAAGTGTGGGCTGTTTATAGTGATTTCCTTCTAAAGCGAACAGTGTAGAAAGGGTGACAAGGACCAGTAACTTCACAGTGAAGAAATAGAGCCAACATTACCTCAGCCAGGTGACTGAGACTGACATACACGGTGATGCCATGTTGAGAGTACGTCCCTTTGTTGTAAGAGCTGAACATGAAACTTGGTCTCTGTGGTTTTCCTCTTCAAAACTGGCAATCTCAGTCTTACCATTAGAAAAACATCTAAATTGAGGGATATTCTACAAATTATATGACTGGTACTCTTCAAATCTGTCAAGATAATGAGAAAACAAGGAAAATCTGAGAAACTCTTTCAGTCAAGGGAAACCTAAGAAAACATGATCCTTAAATGATAGGGATCCTGGATGGTGTCCTAGAATAGAAAAAGGACATTGGGGATAAAACTAAGAAAATTTGATTAAACTCTAGTTAATAATAAAATGCCAGTATTGAATTACTAATTACAACAAATGTACCATACTAATGAAAAATAATTATGTATAATAGAAAAACTGGAATGGAGGATATAGGAACTCTACTATAGTGACAGTTTTTCTGTTCAAAAAAATAAGGTTTTTTTTTTTAACAGAGAGTTGGTATAAGTGAGATAATGTATATTCCAAATATTTTACATGGATGGGTGTATTTCATTTTTGATAAATGCACTTAATAACTCATAAAATCTTCATGATAACCCTGTGTATTGCCTAACTCAGGCGGTAAAGCATCTGTCTACAATGCGGGAGACCTGGGTTGGGAAGATCCCCTGGAGAAGGAGATGGCAATCCACTCCAGTACTATTGCCTGGAAAATCCCATGGACAGAGGAGCCTGGAAGGCTATAGTCCATGGGAACGCAAAGAGTCAGACATGACTGAGTGACTTCACTCATTATCATTTTTATTTTGAATGGTATTTAGATTGGGTGAAAATGAATACCCTTCACAGTAAACCTCTAAAAATAGGCTAAGGGTTTGTATTTGTATGGCTTTCTGGGGAGGGTCCAAAGCACTCACCATGTCTTCAGGTCTTTAAACAATATGTTCCCCGGAAGTTGAATCAGCATCCTGCAGGACATGGTGGTTCAATGTCCAGAATTAATTCTATGTGAAAAATTCCAGCTTTGCAATTATAAATGTAGAAGCCTAATAAAGAGTCCTAAAATTTCCATTTACATGTATTTAAATAAATGAAAAATTCAGGTTATCTTCCCAACATTGAATGACAAGTAACTTTAAGCTATGAATGCTGTTCTAAAGTCTCAGTTCATACCATGTTTTGATGGAATGATGCATTTAGGAGAATCAAATATGACTTCTTAATATAGAGGTTAATTATTACAGTTTTTTAAAGGGAAAAATGTACTCCTGATAATCCAGATTCTTATTTATTGTGATTAGTTACCAAATTACCACATGCCTGTTGGGAAATAAGTAGCAGCTGCTCCTTTAGAGAACCTTCCCTGGTGGCTAAGCAGTAAAAGAATTGACCTGCAATGCAGGAGATGTGGGTTCAATCCCTGGTTCAGGAAGATCCCCTGAAGGAGGAGATGCAACCCATTCTATATTCTTACCTGGAAAACCCCGTGGACGGAGGAACCTGGGGGGCTACTGTCCATGGGGCTCTTGGTCTTCGAGTTTATCATGCACTCATCAGTCCCATTGTCTTGTAATTTTATATCTGTGTGTAACTTCATGCTTGATCCTATAGGGGTCCAGTTTACAAAAGCGAGTAACTCCTACCTTCAAATATTAAAGTGCATCCAGATAGAAGAGAGACAGAACTTATTCTCTGGAGTGTTGGTGAACAAAACTTATATAAAGGTTAACACTTACATTGACTTAAGTTTCAGCTTCATTAACCTGAGGCGTGTATTGACTTATGAGGTGTAGATCTCTTCTGCCTGCAATAGCTGATGTAAAGGAGTATCTGAATTTGGGGTGGGCTGAATGAATGGCCCCTGAATTTCTGTCACACTTTGAAGGTGTACAGTTGTTTCTTTGGTAACATCAGTTTCTTACCATCCATGACTATCACAAATATAACTTCATTTCATCTTCTCTAAATGTGAAATCCTTTCGAGTGTCCTTGATACTGCTGAAGGATGTCTAAATAGTACTGCTTAATTCCTAAGCATTCTTTTTTTTTTTGAAATTATTTTAAACCAAGATGTTCTCTAAAAGGATTTATAACTTACCATTAGAAATCCTCTTCATTGCATTTTAGCACTTTAGGATTTTGTTGGGATTACGAAGGGGATTTCTTTTTATCACTAGGGAAATATGGTTGCAGCTATTATATCTTAAAAGTATAAATCGTAGACATAGTTTGACAGTGAGAAATGAATTTATATTCCACACCGAACTAGTCTTCCTTATAACCCAAAGACATTTTTTAAAACAATTTTAATTTCACAAGAAGTATAATAAAAGAAAACCCAGGGGAGTTCAATCCACCTGTGAATGTAGTTTACTAATATACATTATTGAATATCAAAATATAGTTTAGAAAGCACAGTACTTAGGAAGCAGTGCTATTACAGCGCTCTGACTCTTCTCGTTCAGCTCTGTCAATAACAGTTGTACATAAATACAGATGTCTATATAATCACTTACTCTAGTCCTGTTTCTGCATCCAGTCCCTTCAACCTGCTTTCTTATTGACTGTCAGATAAGAGCCACTCTTTGCCCTTGGGAGGCCCCTCTTCTCACACGTGGCTGATTGCTTTCTTCTAGGCCTGCCAGAGAACGCTTCTCTCATATTTCACCTTTTAAATGGGTCATCTGATTCAGTCAGTTTCATCTCCAGGATGATCTCCCTTTTGATTAACTCAAAGTTAACTGATTAGTAATCTGTAATAGTGAATGCTATCCTATCATCTTCACTGATCCTGCTCATGGTCAAGGGAAGAAATTCTACAACATGTATATACTAGGGAGCAGGAACCTTGGGGACCACGCTCAATGCTTCCTGTCTCAGATAGGAAGGTTGGGCTCAACATTGGTTGTGAGTCTGGAGATTGTAGTTTGTTACCAGAACAAATAGGATGCCTTGTACCTACTGGACAAACTGAAAACAAGATCTTCAGCAGTTATCAAAGCATAAGGAAGTTTTGTCCTCTCCAGCTATTTTTGGATTTAATATGACAGTTGATAAGTTTCATATGGCCCCTTAGTTATTTATTAATTGTGTTATTTACCTGGGGCTTAATTGCAAGTGACAGTACAAACTGTAGTAGAGCATGAATTAGACCTTTGAAACCAACCAGTCTTAATTAGAAAAAATGCCATTTAGCTTTTAAATTCAGTTCATTTATTAACTCAGTAAGACAAGCTATTGTATGTCACTGGGACAGGTACCCTCAAAGAGCTTATAATTTTGTAACATAAACATGCAAACAGTATCTTCACGACAAGGCTGAATGATGTCAGTGCAACATGAGTGAACATACAAATTGTCCTCCTGAGTGAACAACTCAGAGAAAGACAAATAGCCTATATCACTTATACATGGAATCTTAAATTTAAAAAAAGGAGGGTACTAATGAACTTATCTGTAAAACAGAAGTAGAATTATAGATGTAGAAAACAAACTTATGAATACTGGGGGGTAAGGAAGGGAGAGATAAATTGGGAGATTGGGATTGACATGTACACACTGCTGTGTATAAAATAGCTAGCTAATAAGGAACTACGTATTAGTAAGGATGTGAAACTCTACTCAGTGCTCTGTGATAACCTAAAAGGGAAGAAAATTTTTAAAAGTGGGGATATATGTATACATATGATTGACTTTGCTGCACAGCAGAAAATAACACAATGTTGTAAATCAACTATATATATATATATATATATATTTTTTTTTTAAGTAAGTGAGATCTTGTGAATCTCAGATGCATGCATGCAGTCTCAGTTGTGTTGACCCCATGGACTGTGGCCCACTAGGCTCCTTTGTCCATGGAATTCTCCAGGCAAGAATACTGGAGTGAGTTGCCATTTCCTGACCCAGGGATTGAACCCACATCTCCTGCATTGGCAGGCAGATTCACTGCGCCACCTGGGAAGTGGCTCTCAGACAAGCAAGTGCTTAATTCAAACCGAGTTCATTTCCACAGATGTGGGGGCATGTGTACCAAGGCTGGCAGCAGAATAGGGTAGCAAATGTAATTCTCACTACAGCTTGAAAGTGCAGAGAAGATGGAATTTCTTTAATTTGTTTATAATTAATATGGTCTTTTCCCTAAATCCTTTACCCACGTGTTAGTGCAGTGAAGAAGAACAACTCCGGGGGAATGTCCAGTCAGGTTTTACAATTTGTCTGATCTGTTCCCACAGTCTCTTTAGGAAGATTTCAGGACCTTGTACAGAAATGACCAAGGGGAAAACACATTCAGCTTCTCAGGTTTCCACCATCACCTCCAAGATATTCTCCAGGATGGTGCACAAGTGGAAGGCACGGCTCTCTCAATCTCTTCATAGAGAAGATGAGTTGAGGCCCTTGGGTCATGGTGTCCTGGGCTCCTCTGTCCACTGAGTGATAGTCCTTCTTCACTTCTTCCTTGTTTGTGCTGTTGGCTTTGGGAGTCTTGACTAGTCTCTCTTGTTTTCAGTCGAGTGCGTGGAGCTCCTGGCTGACTTAGCCTTACATTGTTCCTACCCGCATGGGTGCCTCTGCAGACCACCTGTGACCTCCATCGAGACCCAGCTTCCATGGTTTGCGTGAGGGCCCGAGTCACAGAACTCTTACTCCTGCTAATGCGCTCCTATCAGCAGTCCCCCAGTCACATCCTCAGCAGCCCCTAGTTCTATCCCTACCACACAGAATCAAGTGTGGCTCAGGGAGGCTACATCTGAGGGCTTCCCTCTACCTGCTCTCTCGTCGAACAATGTCCTCAAACTGGGGTGAGAAGCAGCCCAAAGACCGTCTTGTTCCAGTACCAGATGTCAGTTTTCATTCGCTCATCTGATTACCTCCACTCATCGGGCTCTGGCTGGAGTGAACAGTTAAGGCCCAGTGTCTCTCCCTTTCTCTTCTCTGCTCTCTTTCCCATCATTTACTAGGGCCCCAAAAGGATAGGTTTGTCCCTGTTCCTCTTTTGTCTGGATATTCTTTATATAAAACCCTAACACAAAGAGACTAGGTTGCCTCTTGATATGTTAAAGGAGAAATAAAATAATTTCAACTGTATTTTCTCAAGAAAATAGCCTGGCTTGAAATGCAAGTGTTTTGCAACAACATTGACTTTCATTTTTAATAATAGAAGCAAAAAGCTATCTTTCTCCACCACGTCTTGCTTCTGTCCCTCCACTCCTTACACCCTTCCTCTTCTACCTCAAAGCAAATGGATGCACAAACAATTAAGGAAAAAGTAAAAAAAAAAAAAAAAGTCAAACTGAAAAGAAAGCAAGCACATTAATGTCCTTAAAAATCATTTCAGAGAATGTTATGCAGCATTTCAACAAGCTGAGTATTTAGGTAGAGAGAAGAGAATGAACAAATACACAGTGGGGACATTTTCAATGAATAGAATACCCAATAAATAGGATGTGACTGTGCTTTCTGATTCTTCTAACCTCTTAAGATGCACCACTAAAAATCATAATAATTTGCCATATAAGCTGAACACAAAAATTGCTCCTGATTTGTGTAGTAGAATGAGAATTCACGGTGTGTTTGTTGAACACAGAAATATAATAGGGAATGACACCTGGAGGTTGCTTTGGGGCCAATTGTCGAGAGCTGATTCCCTCAAGATGAATAATGGTTGGTCCTGTGCAAGCCAAAAATCCTCCAACTTCTTATTTTCATGATTTTATTGAGGGTGAGAAGAATGTAAGAGAAAGCCTGACTTATTTAAGCTTGTGCTTCTGATTTACAAGAGAAAACCTCACACATGCAGCACCATGCATTTTCAGAAGAACTGCAGGGAGCCTGAGGAATAAGGCTGACAGGGTTCAGCTTGTCCTTTAGGGCAGACTTTATCTGATGTCATTGAGAAAGAAATCTGCTGTTAGATAATTGTTCTTTTCATAAGATAAATTTCATGCCAGAGAGGAAAGCACTATATTGTCCTTCCCATCTCCTCTTCTGATAGATCTTTATTTGCAGAATTTAAAGTAAGGCAGTTAGAGTTGGTCTTTACCTCATTGTCTCCTTCTCTGATGGCTTCTGAGGTCTTTGGTAAGTAGGGCTACTTTTCTCTGTATTTCCTTGCCTTCTCAACCCTGCTGTTTCTAGCCTAGTTTTTCTTTTTTTCACCTGGAGGGTATTCAGTATCTATCTTATCCATTAATGTCATTGAATTAATTTTCTTGAGTTTATTTGTACAGCATCATTTTCTCGTACAATCCTAATTCCTGACAGATTCATACCTACTCCAATTCATACCTTAAGATTTTTTTTTGAACAATGAGGAGTATTTTTTTTTAATATAACTTAGATTCTATTGAGCCTCCTTAATGATCACATTCATTTTTATCCTTTAGGCTTGATTTCCCCTTGGGAAGAAATCAAGACTTTCAGACTAAAGTTTGGTGATTACCATAGGTGATCAGGATGCACGGTCCTCTTTCTAGCTAAACTAGTCATTGTGATTTCCTTGAAGGCCTATGAGATGATTTTTTAAATGCATTTCCAAAGTACTTAAGGGTGAGATAGCTTACCAAGCCTTTCAAAATTTTCACAAACACTTGGAAGGAAATCTCTGCCAAATAGCAAGCTGGGGTTTCCACTCAGTGTTTTTTTAAGAAGGGAGCACTTACTATGTCCCAGACACTATGCTAAGCACTTTATACACCTCGTGTTATTCAATACAGTCATCCAGTATTTACAACCAAGGTAACTGAGCCATAGAGATAAAGCAACTTTAAAATCATTACTTCCTTTGTTCAAGGGGTGTGTATTTGTATGTATATATTGGGCTTGCCTACTGGCTTAGATGGTAAAGAATCTGCCATCAGAGCAGGAGACCTGGGTGTGATCCCTGAGTCAGGGTAGTCCCGTGGAGAAGGGAATGGCAACCCACTCCAGTATTCTTGCCTGGAGAATTCCATGAACAGAGGAGCCTGGTAAGCTAAAGTCCATGGGGTTTGCAAGGAGTCAGACACGACTGAGTGACTAACACATACACGCATATATACACATGTATACACATAAGACTCCCATGCTCTATTCATGTCATAGCCATGCCCTTGTAATAAAAATCTGGCTTTGCAGACTTTCATCTACAAAGATGTAGATAGCATGCAAGCTGTCCCCCAAGCTTCCTAAGTGATGTCCCAAACATTTAGCCATTCAAGAGTTTTTTTTCCCATGCCCACTGACAAGATGAGGAAGTTTAAATAATGGCAGGATTGTATCAGTAACGATTATTGATCTGGGGCCATGATGGATGCCAGTCAGGGAAAACAATTCATGACACAACCCAAGTTATTAGCAGCCTTGGGCTGAAATTTATGATGGATCAAAGCTCTCTGGGTTTCAAACTGATTTATTTTAATATCTGTATTTAAAATTGAGTACAAGGCAGTTCATGTTTCTGTGAATGCCTCAACATTAAATGATTTGATTAAACCTTAATCCATTATTTTCCTTTTCCAGAATGTAGTTAATGAGAGTAAAATTTATTGAGCACCAATTTTATGGCCATTAACTATGTGAGCCTTGACAAACTGCTAGTATTTTAGAGTGTTTTATATCTCCCTTCTTGACCAATGTTTTCTGGTTGGCTGCTCACATTTGACATAAAGTCTAGAACACTTTAGAGAGATTTAAATGCATGTCTAAATCACATTCAGTAAATAAAGGTAGATGTAGGCAAATTTAAGACAAGCTTACACAAAAGAACTAAGATTAATACTAGCACTGGTTCTTCTTCGAGTGGGTTTCTTCCTCCCCAGTACTCTGACCCCCAGCTTATTAAGTTCAAACACAAGAGATTACACTGACTCTTTAGGGTTCCAGCTCTGACAAAGTAAATCATATCATTTACATAAATTTTAATTCTTCTGTTTTTAAAAATTATATCATCTAAGCTAAAGGACTGCTAATTTAATTTTAGTTTCTGTGGCTAATCCTTGGGCATTTTAGAAATCCAGACTTAGAGGGGTATCAAATATGAGGCGTGTGTTGTTTCTTGACAAACTTTGTGGCCTGTGGCTTTCATTCCCAGGTAGAGCAGACACTTGATAACAGAGCATCACGCAGAAGGACGGGCCACCAGTCACATTTGTGCTGAGGTTCACAAGCTCTCATTTTTAACAACGCCCTTCATTGCTCCATGCCTCAATCTCCCTGTCTTTGAAATGAGCCTTTTATCCTGAATGATTCCTGAAAGGCCTTTAACTTGTACTCATAGTAAGTAGTAAAGAGGAGACTTTAGATTTGTAATGGGGCAGGTAGTGGAAGACAGGGTGAATGGGCCTGTAATTATGTGCCTTGGTGTTTCACATTTCCGAAACCTCTGGGTTCTGACACTTTATTTCTTTTTTGGGTGACAGTTATATTGCTGGGTTCAGCTTACATAGTCTTATGTGTGTGAGGGGATGCAAGTAGGAGTTTTCATGACAATCTATAATTTCTAATCAGGATCTTATGCTCATGTATTTATAGTGACAATTACAGAATCATCTCTTTAAATTGACCTCCACCAAATCCATGAGAGCAACAGTCAAAATAGATCACCTTATAGTTCCTGCCTGTGGTGGCAATATGGTACCACGGAAGGAGGGCCAGCTGGTGACCTTGAAAAGGTCACGTCTCCTCTAAATATGTTTGCCCTCTCTGCCTCAGGGCAGGGTTGCCAATAGTGATAAGAAATGCATATTCCCTGAGCACCTGCCAGGCGCTGTATCAGGCATCCATCATGCACAGGAGATGGCAGCGTGATGAGAGAGTAGATCAGGGAGTCAGTCTCTTGGTCTAAGTCTTGCCCCTGCTACTGACTGTGAGACCTCAAGCAGGCTATTTCATTTCTCTAAGCTTGACTTTCCACATCTCAAATTCTTCTTTGTCTTTGTTCTTACTGGGCAACCTGTGGAATCTGGAACAAGTTTTCTAATGTTGCTGAGCCTCTGATAACCCATCTCTGAAAGGGAAACAGTAATAATGCCTGCATTTCAGGGTGGTCATGAACCAAATCAAATAAACATAACTCATATGAAAATTCTCTGGGAACCATCTGGCAAAATGGAGAGAAAAGATATTGTCATATGTCAGTTGACAGCACAGAGTGGTGATATGATTGAAAAAATAGTTTCACCAAAAGGAATAGTTATATCAAAACACTCCCTTGGCATGTGGTCATTAAAAAGAAAGAAAATTCAAGTTTTATTTTTAGAGTTCAATTTACTTACATTCAAAGACAGACAGATGGATGGAAACATACTGTGATTTCCTTGGTGTCAAGCAGCCCACCTTTCCACACTGTTCCTTAACATTCCTTGATTAGACAATTAAAAGCAAGGAGTCAGGTAATAGCTCAGAATGAAATGATTTCATGCCAGGTACAAACGCTTTCCACTCCTCAGCAGACTGACAAGCTCAGAAGTGTTTGACACCCTGTCATGTTCATTAACAGAGAAACAGGACCCAACCATATTATCAGAATGACAGGATTCCTGTCCCTGTGTCACTTGTTCAAAGGAGTGGCTCTTATGCTTCTGAGGGACAAAGTTTGATATGGGCATATGAACGATCACTTCAAAACATTTCCTCTCCCTCCTCCTCCTCACTGCTTACTCTCATCTCCGTCATTCTCTCTGTGAGGTTCCAACAGAGGAGAGACACACGTGTTTAGTCACTAAGTCATGTCCAACTCTGCGACCCCATGGACTATAGCCCGCCGGGCTCCTTTGTCCATTGGCATTTCCAGGCAAGAATGCTGTAGTGGGTTGCCATTCCCATCTCCAGAGGATCTTCCCTCCCCAGGGATGGAACCTCGCATCTCCTGCATTGAGAGGTGGATTCTTTACCACTGAGCCACAGGCATTAACAAAAATAAAACTTGTGATATATTATCCTTCACCTCAAGAAGCTTGTAATTTAAATGGGAAAGGAGATCTTAATCATTCCTTCCCATCTCCTTTGGCTTCCTTCATTTTAGCTTCCACGGTAGAGCACATTTGACAAGATACTTCAATGTATACTTATTTCCCTTAACACTCTGGACTTCCCTGAGATGAAGACACAGCATGAATTATTTTCATTGTTTTGAAGTCTGAAAAATCTTGGTTTTTGGCCCAAGTCACAGATCCAGTAATTCTCAGAGACTGGTCACTTCCAGCCTCTGATGCCAGTGCTTCCTCATTCTACCACACCCATCACGCCTATTCTTTGGAAAACAGTTCTTAGAAGAGACAATGACCACCAAGAAGTGCCTTCAGGAAGCCAACTAGGAGTTTGGAGGAGCAAAGTGTACCAATCTGTCCTAGTTGTTGTGGGGCACACGATCGAAGCTGATGCATCCTCTGTCATTTAGAGAATTATTGTTGGGATGAAGGAGCCAAGATGTAAATGAATGGAACGCTGAGCTGCTGTGAGTCTGGAGTCAACTGGTCATTTATTACTGCTGTCATTTAGTCTTTGAATATTTCAAGATTTTTTTGGGGGGTGGGCAAGTGGCAAATATCTAGTAAATCTGGCATATTCAAATATTGTGTTCCATATAATATATAATCATATCTAATGTATCATATAATTTTTAGTTATTTGCAAAATTAATATATTTCCTAAGAAAAAACGTTTTTTAAAGATAGATTAGCTTGTATCTGAACTGAACTGAAATGAGCTTGTATCCTAACAATATCTGTTTTGGTTTCATACAACAGGAGTAGAACTAAAAATAAATAATATGTCATTAGATAATCTCACAATACATCCAATTTCCCTTTCTGCTAAAAAGCAATGAAATTGTGGTTTAAGCTGCTTTAAAAACATTACATGAAGAATGAGGAGCAGGGATGAAGACAGATTAGAACATAATTACAGGGGCTGGAACTCAGCCAGGTTCTTTTATGCCTTGCCAAGTTGAAGACAGCCAACCTCCAGGTGAACTTGGAAGATGAGTACTTCAAACTCAGAATGCAACCTCCCACATAGCAAGACTCCACACAGCCAACTGGGGAAAATACTGACTCATAAAAGACCATCAAAGGGCAAAACTAAGTGTAAGACTGAATGGAAAATGGAAAAAAAAAAAACCACAATACTGATCACTTCTGTATTATAACAGAGAGTGCTATATTTTTTCCCCAACGTTGGTCAGAGATATTAACTTTCTCTCTGCAGATCTGGCTTAAATCCTTGGTGAATTCCCAAACAGGGTGTGAATTTATCACTCAATATTGGGAGCATCTGGGGTTTTTCATTTTATTAAAATGATCCTTTTTTTTTCCCACCACAGATGCTCCATGGAGCAAGGTCTGTACATTATAAGTGAAAAGTGATTCCCCAGAAGGAAATCTTTTATCTCAAGCTGTAACTTAAAGTTGAGCACGTACTTTATTTTGGAAGCTGCTTTGTGGAGAAAACAGCAAAAGGCTGAATGTAGAGACAGGTTGACAAATGCATTAGTATCTAGTTTGCAACTGGGTCTCAGGAAGGCAAGACAGATCACAGCCTAATTCAGCAGGTGTATTTGAGGTTCACTCATGTGTAAAGATGGAAAAAATGAAAGTGGTGACCTGATTAGGTAATTGTGGAAATAAAATGAGATCATGCATGTAAAGACTCATCATGTCATCTGACATGGTGTAAGCCCCTGATAAATATTAACTAATAGAATATCAAGGTAGCCTGATAACTAGACTTAAAAATATTTCTATGGAAAATAAATACATTATTACCACACAGTTTCTGTTCTATATACTGGTACCATATGGCTGTATACTTCTTCTTGTTTCTTTTTCTCTGGTTCAACTGACTGGAATTTGTTTACCCACCCATGTCCCCTGTCATTCTATGAATGTTTCAAGAACTAGATTTATTCTTATTATCTACAACTGGCGCAACATTACTAGTTCTCAGTATATATACAAGTTTAATTGACTTGAAAGCAACAGTTCTTTGTTTCTTAGGGAAATATAACAAGACTGGAATAAAACCATCTGATCTGATGTTAAGTTTGCAAGGGAAACAGACCAGGATGCACTGGGTCTCAGACCCAGTGTAGGTCTGTGGTTAAGTGAAAGTTGAAAGAAGAAGAACTGGGAGAAATAAGGAAAAAGGGAATACTGTAAGGACTGTGTGCCAAAGGCTTGCCCCAGGAGAATGCATTTTGCCTGAAACACTTTCCAACTCACTTTTCCTCCTCTAACCCTATGGCTGCCTACCCTCTGTCCCCTCCCAATAGGGCATCTGACTCAACTTTGGAAAACCAGGTGGCTTGATATTCATCAAAGTTGAGAAATCTTGGCTACTGACTTTATATTTTTGAACCAAGTAAGCACAAGAGTCTTAGCAACATTTTGTGTTGCAGTATATTTGGAAGTCATACTGAATGTTTCTGCACTGATTTTCTTCATTGGCAGTCAGGCACGTAACTAGGATTTTCTATTGCTCTTTCTTATTTTTTTCAGTGTTCAAAAAAAAAAAAAAAAACAAGTTTTACCTCTGTGAAATAAACATGTATAAGATATCCTTATACGCTAGCTAGAAAAATATGTAAATTCTTGGTAGGATGTCTAACTCTAAAACAGAAAATATACCTGTGGCTCTACAGTCTAAAATATCATCTCCTCACCATTCATTTATAATTGAAACAGGGGAAAGTACCACTACAGTAACCAAAGTAGTAACATTCCAGTGTTGCAAACTACTTTGCAAATGTGGAAATATAGACTGAAATACGGCATGGCCAAACTCATTGTAATACAGTGACAAGGTTTTGGATTTTTTTTTTTCCAAATTATCAATCTTACTTTTTGGTGGATGGGGTAAAATGAAAACTAATAAAGTTGAGATCATTGTCATGATTTTAGCAGCTCCTAATAATGTGCATCTATTAGACCAAAGTTGTGCTGTTAATTCTTTCAAGTCAGATCTATTTCAGATGATAACTCCTCCACTTATACGTGCATTTAAAACCCCTTAATCCTCAGCTTCTTCATCTGTATCATGGAGATATTTATAGTGCCTGCCTCAAAGAGCTATTTATGACAACTAAATGTGATAATGTATGTAAAATCCTTAGAACAGCAAATATATAGCAGTTTCTTTGTAAGTATCTTTCAGTCTTTATCTACTAAGTACCATCTCTAACCTCAAGAATCTTATCATATTTACTGTATTTTTCTCAGAGACAGTAAGGATGTTTTCGTCCACATCTTTGTTTATTTAAATATATGCATGTATTTGTGTATATATGCAGATATATAAAAAGTGGAAGGTCTAATCCTTCCCACCAAGTGACCAGAAACTAGTTTTTGTAATATACTTTCCTGACATTTTATTATAAACATTTCAAATACTCATAAAAATATAAAAATTATACAGTAAACACCCATTACCAACACGTAGCCCATGCACTTACCATTTTATTATATTTGCTTTACCACATTTCAGTCAGTCTATCCATCCCTCCATCGTTCTTATTTTTGCTAACAGCTTTATTGAGATCAATTTATCCACCATCAAATCAACTTGTTTTCAATGTGCAATTTAATTATTTTTAGCACAAAGTGCACAGCCATCACCACTCTCCAATTTTAGAACATTACCATCTTCCCAAAGAGATTCTGCATACCTATTTGTAAATACTACCTCTCCTCGCCTCAGCCCCCGGCAATTGTTAAGCTACTTTCTGTCTATATAGATCTGAACAGCCCTAAGTTTTAACCAACATCACAAAGATTCATGGGGATGCTCCTGTCCTATGACTCTTGGGATTAAAAGATCTCAAAAGAAACTGTCTATAACCAGAGGGACCTAATATTTTTCACAAAGCAGAGCTTATGTGCAGAAAAATCTCCCTGCAGTTTATGATGACCCTGGTTCCTTATTCCCAGAGCACTAAAGCACTCCCATTTTACCGATGAGGAAGTATAATGCAGGAAAGAAGGGTCAGAAACACTGAAAGTGTCCAGAAAGCTATGACAGTGGTAGAAACAAGCCAGGGGCTACCGTTTACCACTCTGCTCACTGCTCCAAAGCTGGCTTTGTTGAGTATCACTGTACCTCTATGAAACAAATGGCACTGGATGAAGGAGTATATACAGATTAACCAGCAGCTGACATTTCTGTGGGTAATCGGCCAGGATGGTGATTGTGTGAACAGATTCCCCAGGATGGCATTTGAGAGTGAAATCAAAGAACAGTGATGGCAGATGTTTGGAAACCACATTTGGAATTGGCCTCCGACAGAAAGGAGCTGGATGCTGATTTGGTGGGTGGTAAGGGATGTCCATGGTCTTCTCAGAGGAGAGTAGCTTCTCTGGCAGGATTCCACTCAAACAGATTTAGGTTTCTTTTGCATTAAAATCCCCTGGAGATATATATGGGGATAGGAGGGAGCTAGAGGAATGCCAGCATCCTGTGTTGAGTATCTAATCTTTCAGAGATAGAATTGTCAGTGCTAACCCAAAAGAGAGTATTTAGGATTTATCAGCTCCTTTTGTTGTTGTTTGGTCGCTAAGTTGAGTCTGACTCCTTAGCGACCACATGGACTATAGCCCACCAGGCTCCTCTGTCCTTGGGATTTTCTGGGTAAGATTACTAGAGTGGGTTGCCATTTCTTTCTCCAGGGGAACTTCCCAACCCAGGGATCAAACCCATGTCTCCTGCATTGGCAAGCAGATTCTTTACCAGTGAGCCACCTGGGTGCAATTAAAATATTAAAAAAAGTACAAGTTCTTCTGTCTACTGCTGCCACCATTTCCATTTTTCTATTTACAAAAAGACTGGCTTTTAACTCAAGTGATCCTTCCCTCTTGTGACTGTCACCAGCCCATCAAAGCTCTGCTCATACTTCTTAAGTGGAGTCATCTCTGCCCACATTTGTCACTAGCAGGTTAATTTCTCTTATGTTTTATTTTCAGCCTTGGGAAACTAAAAAAAAAAAAAAACAACCACTCACAAAACAAAAATTAACATTTATGACAGTTATGATAAATGTACTTAGATTTCCTAAGAAACCAAGTGGCCTAGTGTCTATTTGGAACAACTTGCTTTGAATTTCTGGCATACTAGCCACGCTCAGTAAATACCTGTGAAAGGAGTGAATGAGACACACAAACGAACACTTAAGGTCTTTATTAAATACTTGAATCATTCATTCCTGGCTCCTTGTCCCATACATATGTGTGCACACACACAACATACACACACACGTACACACACACAGAGACATTCCCTAGAGTTTAAACCATTTAGCTCTTAAAGGCTAATAGGCATTTTCATCTTAGTTCAAGGTGAAGGAGCTATTTGCTGCTTCTGTATAGGTCATAAGGACTTGAATGCCTCAAATATGACAACTCTGTAGAGAAACTTTGAGTTCAGTTTGGTAGAGTGTTAACTTATTTAAATTAATATAAGTGATTTAGTTAAACACCTTTCCATCCCATGTGGTACCATGCTAGCTGCAGAAAGCATTTTGGAAATGAAGCCCTTATGACATGTTATCTTTGTCTCTGTTATGTTGATAGCATCTCTAACATGTAACTATGAATTCTGGGTATGGTTTTGAAATGTTTTTGGAGTAACAACAGTTTCATCATTAAACTACATATAATAATCCTTAAAAAATAGGTGGTATTATGAGGATTAAATGTCACCTTATAAGTTGATACCTAGTTAAATTACAACTGGCAGAAATTTGAGAACTTTATGTCTGTAAAACACCTATTTCCATTTTCCCCAAAGAGTAGGTAGACCTTATGATCTGATTCAGGCCATTCCTACTCATTCAATATCAAGTGTGCTTGGCCAATCAAATCTTCTTGTGGCCCATAGTATGCAGTGAGACTCAGACCTGGGACCTACCTAGATAGATTGGCAAAAGGAAACTGTCTTTCTGTTAGGCTTGAAACTGGGAAAGCATACACCTGGAGCTTCATAGAACAACCATATGCATTGAAACTTCTTCCGGGTGAAGACAGAGCACAGAAATAGAGCTGATATATAGCAAAGAGAAGAAAAAGAACCCACCTGCCAATGCAGAAGACTTTAGAGATTCGGGTTCAATCCCTGTGTTGGGAAGATCCCCTGCAGGAGGGCATGACAATGCACTCTAGCATTCTTGTCTGGAGAATCCCGTGGACTGAGGGGCCTGGTGGGCTACGGTCCATAGGGTCCGAAGAGTCAGAGACTACTGAGGCAACTTAGCACACATGCATGGCAAAGAGAAAGATGGATTCCTTATCATGCAGGTTGAGTATTGTATTGTCACCAATCAAACTGGATCTATTCTAGGATTTTTCCATTAGATGACTATAAATTTCCCTTATTTGGCTGAGTTGGTCTTTGTTGGATTTTTGACATCTGCAGCCGGGAGCCTTAATTATTGAACTGCTATATATGTTAGCAGTGAAACCACCACAGCATCCCGTTCCTCTGTCAGTTTGCCAGGTTCTGCATGATTGAAGCTTAATAAAATCTGATCATCTGAAAGCTCATAGTTAAGCAGAGTAGAACCAAGGAAAACGATCAATCACTTTATTTCAAATAGTTGGGAATTCTGAAGCCATTTAATTACTTATACCTGTAATTCCTTAGGGCATATTGGATAATATGCTAAACGTTTTGGAAAAAAAAAATTGGAAAGATTGTTTTGGTCATAGGTTATTTCAGTAGTTCATACTTTAAAAATATATATTTCCATAAAGTAGCCTATTTAGAATAGAATTATGATTACTATTATTACTAAAATTAGGAAGTATCGTTCTTTTTTTTAACCACTTCATGAAACATGCAGGATCTTAGTTCCCTGACCAGGGATCGAACTCATACCCCTTGCCTTGGGAGCACAGAGTCAACCACTGGACCAACAGGGAAACCCCAGAAACGGCATTCTTATATAGCAAAATGCAGAGGTGAGGCTAAAGTCACCCCCTTTCACTTTTTTGATACTGTACTCTGTGGCAGAGTTATAGTAACAATAAGATGGGCTGAAAGGAGATATTAATGGAGTACATCTCAACCTACTAAGGAGACTGATATTAACTAACAAAGTACATAATGGGAAAAAATGATAGAGCTGTTGAAAGCCTCTGTATTGGACCAAATGTTTTAATTGTGGTTTTTCATATTCAGAGAGAGTTAATATCATTCATGGGAAAATGTACATCTTAAAGTGCTTTTTAATTATTCCTCCATTAGACTGTCTCTGTCTGGTTACATAATTGTGGTTTCATGGAAGGACATCAACACTTAAACTGCTTCTTTGAACCTCTGAGCTGAGTAATGTAAGAAGCAGCAGCACCTTCTCATGAGATCATGGTCATGGAATCCTTTATGGAGGATCATTGAGACTGCATCAGTAGGGGCTCATAAACTGTGCTGGAATTAATGGGGCCTCAGCAGGAATCTCAGTGACAAATTAGATGCTCTAATCAAAATTAGATTGTGTTCACTAAACAGTAAACCAATGAATAACATCTCTAGCATATGTTAGTATTGTAGTACAAGTTAGACAATAAAGACTATTAATCTTTAAGCAGTTAAGTAACGAGGTTGGTTTGTTTTAAACGTTACCCATACATTAGGTGCATGTGGATAACTATGCATGTATGTATGAATTCATATATTTTTGAATGTAATTCATGAAATACTGGTGAATGACACATCTTAGACACAGATGATCTCATCATATACATATAATTAAAATCTGTACTTTTCTTACCTTCCCTTTTTTTTTTTTTTTTGCTTTAAAACTTCTTTGTTGGTTTTTGTTCAGTTTCAAATATATCCTCACTCATTATAAAAAAGTAAAAGTATACCCAAAGATGTTGAATTAGTAGGGGTCCAATTAGAAAAGAGAAAACCCACATAGTAATTGGAACAAGAAGTTTAATATAGAAATTGTGAATTGTAATAGGAGATAGGGATATCAAGAGATTTGTTGCTAGAAATTAAAAGAGAACCCTAATTAATGTCAGAATAGCAGATATAAGGAACAGTCACTACCCTTAGGGCTGAAATGGAACACTCTAGAAGAATTTTCCTCCCCTAGGTGGAGACCTGGACCTTGTTGCGTTTCATGGGCCTTGTTAATTTCAGCAGCTAATTTTCCTTATTGGTTACGTGTACTGGATAGAGGAGAAATTCAGGATTTTCTCTATGAGGGATTGGCCACTTGATGCTAAATATCATGACAGGCAGCAAGATTCTCTACATCAATTAATGCATCTCCTGCAGGTGAATTGTCCAGAAATGAAGCTTTCGTGTTACATGCATAATACATTATACGGTCCCTAATTCAGCTTATTTTTGAAAAGAAAAAAAAATTTTTGTTTTGATGTTTTGATGATGACAACTTGGTAGGAGTTTAAATGAGATTGTGACAAAATGAGATGCTGGCAGAAAGTGAGAAAGTACCAAAGGGAGGAGTGGAATTCTTTTCTTAATTCTTTCCTTTGCCAAAAAGATGGCTGGTGATTAAATGTTTCACAATACTTTAATGGGCTTCCCTAGTGGGTCAGCAGTGAAGAATCTGCCTGCCAATACAAGAGATGCAGGTTCAATCCTTGGGCTGGGAAGATCCCCTGGAGAAGGAACTGGCAACCCACTCCAGTACTCTTACCTGGGAAATCCCATGGACAGAGGCTGGTGGGCTCCAGCCCATGGGGTCACAAAGAGTCAGACACAGCTTAGTAACTAGACAACAACAACAATTTCTTTAATAGAAACATGGCCATTTCAAACAAGTGTCCTTTTCTGGCGTTCTATTTTAAATATAGCAGTGTGTACAATTCATTCCCAAACTCTCAACCTATCCCCTGCCAACCCTCCTTCCCCGTGTAACTGTAAGTTCTCTGTTTGTGAGTCGATCTGTTTTGTAAATAAGTTCATAGATAAGTGTAATACTAAATCCATATTTTGGTCTCTTTTCTGTCCAAGGCTCCTATCAATACATACCTAATTTTATAAGAGAAAATTTACACCCAAGGGAATGTTACCTTCTTAATGACTATATAAGTCCATAGATTAAACTTAGTTTGCCTTGAAATGTGAAAATTAATGGTCTGTGGAGTTCTTTTGGAATGAAACTTTAAGACATTTCCCACTTTTTGCTTCTTTATGGATTGATTTAAGCTAATCCTCTGGTAGCTTTACCCAGATGGAAATACTTAAGCTAAATATTGCTTTTTGCACATAAAATTTTTACAAGAGAGTGATTTTGTGAGGCACATACTTGAATTATGGCAGAGATATGTATTTATACTTATCTGGATAAAAATTAGCTTTAATGGATACCTTAATCAAATGAGAAATAACAAGTTTTCTTAGTTTTCCATCTCTCCCTTTTATCTCATTTTGTATTTGTTAAGAATTTATTATTAATAAATTAACAAAGAGGGAAGTAATGTCCAGGAATGTTTAGTGCTGACTTAAGCTGATATTAGAAAGGTTATCAGCAAATTATTGGAGCTCAGGGGTCCTGAATGGGTAACATATAGAGAATATGCTCTGGACTCTGATTCACTGACTATGTATCACTGTCCTTTGGTAAAGAGCAAGACAGGCAGGGAATAAGGCGAGGAAAAGACTTGCTTCTCAGGACCCCAATTTTGTGATACAACTGTGTATTTTCTAGAGGAAACTGTGTCAAATATTGAGGGACTTTCCCCCTAGATTAGTGGGGTTTTTTTGTTTTTGTTTTACTTTTTCATTCCACTCTTTGTATTTCTTAACACAAAATGTGCTTATGAGATTGAAAAAATACACAGGTATCGTGAAAAACAAAACAAAACAAACAACTCGCTTGTATCCTTACATTAGAGTTCAACACTTTTTCTGAAGCTGCCATGCATTTTTGCAAAGCCTTATTTTTTTTCTTTTTTTCAAAGAGCTCACGGACTATCTTTTATTAATTTGTCTGGCCTGGAGAAAAAAAATAAAGCAGATATGCCTCTAGGTCCAGGCTTTGTGGCACAGAGGCAAATAAAATTAACCGTGAACACATAATTATAAAAAGCATTAAATAATTGTGAGTTTTGGCCTCATTTATCTCTGCCAAAGAAAGCTTTGAAGCTGTGAAATGAGCTCTGGTGTGGATATTCTCATATTTTTTTCTGTGATTGAGTGGGGGGAAAAGATCTCCACTGATATAAACCATCATAGAATATTTTTGGCTTGCTTTAAAAAACTGAAGTATGAAAATTTTACATCTTCACCATGGTTAGGTCAGTTATCAAAGATCTAAGGGAAAAGTTGAAGTTACAAAATAATACTTTTTTTCATAAAATCACCGTTTCATATAAAAATGTGCCACTTGATCCTATTGGAAAGAGCAGGAAATGAGTGATGCCTATTTGTTACAGATTTAAATAGAAGAAAAAGAATATAGTGGTTGTTTGGTGATCTTCTGTACTATTTTTTTGATATACCCTGAGATGGCACAAATATCTTCTGAAGATATCTCTGGACGAATAATTCCAGTGATATTTATAAGGCTTTCTGGACTCAATATGTAATGCAAAAAACTATGCTGAGAAGTCCATCTTTTCATGACTTTTAAACAACTTGTTTTCAGCTACGAATGAATTAGTGCCAAGGATAGCACTTTGGGGAAAACAGAGCATGACTCTAACCTCAAAATTAATGTCATTTTCCAAGGATATAATTAATCTTTCCACACATGGCTTTGGTGGCACTTGTTGGGTTGTTGTATCTTAATTCTCTGTGAACTGACCATTATACTTTCATATGACTCCTTTTTAGAAAAATGACCCAACTTTGCTTCTCTTTGGAGGGCAGTGGGTAGGTGAACATGTGACTGGAGAGAGGAAAGAAAGCATGTGGCAGGCACTTGGGCATCACACCCAATTTAATGCTTGATTCAGAGGTTTTATTTTACTTCTCCAGCAGAACAAAAACTCCCAGAAGTCCAACTAACTTCAGAGCCAAAGCTCGAAAGCAGAACCAACAGGAAGCATAGGATGTGAGAAACACATTAAAAAATTGATTTTTTTAAATATCCTGCAACTTTGCAAATTATCTGAGGAGGGCCACATATTAGATACAAATATGGATCTAGAGATTTTGTGTTGCCATTTTGTTGTGTTAATTTTTTTAATCCTATCAAACTTGAGTTTGGCCTGACTGACCTCTTGTTCTGCCTACAGTTGCAGTAAAAGAGCCTAAGGCGCTTTTAACTGACTGGCAAGCTGGAGATGATTGCAGAGGAAAGGATTCCGTTGGCATGAATGAGTTTAGGGGAATCTCTTATTAAGGTCTGTTCCCTGTCCTTATACTATCCTATGTCCCCCTACGACATGATGAATAAATAAGAAAGGTTTCTAATAACCTCTCCATTCTTGTACACACAAGAATTTCTAAAGTGTTCATTGAGTCTTTAAATGTTTGCTGTATTTAAATATTCTTCTCAGATACTTCTCTGCACAATTTACTTAGATAGTAAATCTGTCTTTTCTTAAATATTAGAAATAGTGATATGGGTAACACCCACCATAAACTGTTACAAGTTCTAAATTAGTAGGGTCTACATTAATGAGGTTTACTGTACATTAAGTATACTACATCTCTAGTACTTGTGCCTAATGAATTTTCACTCCTAGTAATTAGGTGTTGTTTAATTATGGTTAGAATCTTTCATATCACCTAGGTTAATCGCCATATTAAAGACTATTTGAGAGCTGAAGTCATTTGCTGATCATCACAGATTTAGTTACAGAACTAAAAATGTAGTTCCTTTTCCCTACTTCAGTGTTACTGATGAGAATTAAGTGCAGGCATATATTTTCCTATAAACTGTAATTTTGATGTAGACTACATAAAATCTCGCTCTACACATTATATGTAACACTGAGCATATGGTGACTCCTAAGCAGTGATGCGAGGTGTGGAGACGTGTGTGAATGTGTGCTGGAAGACGTGATGAAACGAACTCCCTTTTCCATCTCTTATTTCCCAGGAAGCATTTTGATATTTATTCTCCTGGATAGCTCAGGCACCACTGAGCTTTATGGGATTTCATCCTGAAATCATATGTTTGATCCTTAAATCTTTGAACTCAACATAATTTTTTAAACTCCTTATGTTGCAACCATAACAGAGTCATAGCAGTTTGTATCTCAGTGTCCAGAGATGTCACATGTACCCTTCACCCAGTCTTCCCCAGTGATCACATGCTGCATACTTATAGTTCAGCAATAATTGTGCTAGGAAATGGGCACTGGCATAATCCAGAGTTTATTCTGATTTCACTATTTCTAGGTATACTCGTGTGTGTATTTATCTGTGTAGATCAATGCAATTTCCTCACATGTGTAGCTTCACTAACAACCACTTCCACAATGTGTGTTAGTCTCTCAGTCAGGTCCAACTCTTTGTGACCCCAGGGACTGTAGTTCACCAGGCTCCTCTGTCCATGGGATTCTCCAGGCAAGAACACTGGAGTGGGTTGCCATTTCCTTCTCCAGGGGACCTTCCCCACCCAGGGATTGAACCCGGGTCTCCTCTATCGCAGGGAGATTCTTTAACATCTGAGCCACTTCCACAATGAATATGCTTAATCACAGTGTCCTCATAACGTTGCCTTTATATAACAATACAACACTACCCCTTTATAGCCACACCCACCCCTCTTGCCACCCCAGCTCCTCACAGCTGCTGATCTTTTCTCTATTTCTATGACTATGTTATTCCACAAATACTGCATGAGTGAAATCATACCATACATATGTAACTTGTTGAAATTGACTTTTTTCCATTCTTTGAAGTTTATCCAGTATATTGTGTGTATCCAAGTTCATTCTTTTTTTAAACTATTGGGATAAAGTTGTTTATAATATTGTTTCTGCTATACAATGAAGTGAATCAGCTATATGTATAGACACAAATCCCCTCCCTCCTGAACTTTCCTCCCACCCTGCCCCCTTCCCACCTCTCTAGGTCACCACAGAGTACAAAGCTGAGCTCCCTATGCTATACACCAGGTTCCTACTAGCTATTTTACATATGATAGTGTGTACACATCATGCACTTAGTCACTCAGTTGTGTCTGACTTGCTGCGATCCCATGGACTGTAGCCCACCAGGCTCCTCTGTCCATGGGATTCTCCAGGCAAGAATACTGGAGTGGGTTGCCACGTGCTCCTCCAGGGGATCTTCGCAACCCAGGGATCAAACCCAGGTCTCCCACATTGCAGGCAGATTCTTTACCAGCTGAGCTACCAGGGAAGCCCTATGTATATAGATAGATAGATAGATATGGTGTATATACATCATAGTTCATTCTTTTTTAATTGATGAGTAATATTCCAGGTTATGGATGTACCACAGTTTGAAGGACATTTGGGTAGCTTCCAGTTACTGTTTATTAGGAATAAAGATGCTATGAACATTCTGAAAAAAATATAGTTTTTCAGTTTTCTGAGGAAACTGATTTCTAGATCATATGGTGAGTTCACTTTTAGCTTTTAAAGGAATTGCCGATCTACTTTCCAGAGAGGTTGTGCCATTTTCATTCCCAACAGTAATGTTTGTGTGAGCTAGTTTCTCTGAGTCCTCACCAACATTAGGTTGATCACTAGTTTTTTCATTTCAAAATGCCAGTGGATGTGTAGTGATACCTCATTGTGGTTTTAGTTTGCATTTTTCTAATGACTAATAATGTTGAATATTTTTTGTGTGCTTATGTATCATTTTACTGACAAAGCTGCCCTTCTCTTCCATGAAATAACTGTTTTACCCATTCTCTAGTTAGATGGTTCTTTAATGGTGAGTTTTAAACAAGTCCATTGTTATACATGTGAATTGCAAAATAAGTCCTTTTGCTTTCTATTTTGTCTTTTCATTTTCCTATTGGGGTATTTTTACAAAGTATAAGCTTTATATTTTTATATTTTTCTTTAACTGATCTTTTGCTATCAAGTCTCAGTATTCTTTGCCTAGTCCTACCTAGATCCTCATGCGAAGAGTTGACTCATTGGAAAAGACTTTGATGCTGGGAGGGACTGGGGGCAGGAGAAGAAGGGGACGTCGGAAGATGAGATGGCTGGATGGCATCACTGACTCGATGGACGCGAGTCTGAGTGAACTCTGGGAGTTGGTGATGGACAGTGAGGCCTGGCGTGCTGCGATTCATGGGGTCGCAAAGAGTCAGACACGACTGAGCGACTGAACTGAACTGAACTGACCTAGATCCTGAAGATTTTCTTTTGCTTTTTTACCTAGAGATTTGAATGATATATGTTTTACATTTAAGCCCATAATCCATTTTCAGTCATTTTTAAAGATGCAATAGGTTTATGCTTATTTCTTTTGCTTGTGATGTCTAATTATTCCAGCACCATTTGTTGAAAGGTTATTCCTCCTCCATTGAATTGCAGCATATTTTTTTTAAGATGTATAGCTCTTAAATAAGTTACATGTGCTACATAATAATAAATAGAAATGTTGAAGGACCTACTCAGTGCTAGGCATTTTAACTGTGCAGTTTCTTTACCTGCATTATTAACCATATCTTATTTGCAGGAAAAAATGTGGGCGGTATTACTTTCTTCACTTTAGAGATATGTAAGCTAAGATTTGAAAACCATTGTGACATGCTCAAGGACATGAAGGTGGTACAATATAAAGGTAGAATTAGAAGTCAGATCTGTGTGATTTGAAAGAGTATATCATGCTTAATACTAAAATGTTTTACCATCAAAGGAAACTCAGAGTCAAAGCTTTTCATCTTTCAAGCCATTATTATGTTGTATAGTAAGAACTGATGACTTCTTTGGCAGGTACTTAAAAATATTTCTTTAGCTTGAGAAATCAGCTATGAGTTTGGAGTCTGGTTCTGGAATTTGACTAGGCTTTTGCCATGTTAAATATAACCATTTTAGAAAACAAAATGGTCCCTTCATCTACTATCAGTTTTTAACAGTACTCTTTGCTATGCTCACTGGGAGATGGTGAAGGACAGAGGCATGGGGTCACAAAGAGTCAGATATGACTTAACAGCTGAACAACAACAACATGCCAATAGCAATAGCCAGAGCATCTGACGTGTTTTGGCCTCTTTTCATTCAGTTTGTAATTTAACAGAACGTCTTCCAGAGCCCTTTACTTCCTCCACAAAGGTCATGTAGCTAAGGGTGATTTCCCTATTTATTGAGTCTCTGCTGCTGCTGCTGCTGCTGCTAAGTCACTTCAGTCGTGTCCAACTCTGTGAGACCCCATAGATGGCAGCCCACCAGGCTCCCCCGTCCCTGGGATTCTCCAGGCAAGAGCACTGGAGTGGGTTGCAATTTCCTTCTCCAATGCATGAAAGTTAAAAGTGAAATGAAGTCGCTCAGTCCTGTCCGACCCTCAGCGACCCCATGGACTGTAGCCTACCAGGCTCCTCCATCCATGGGATTTTCTAGGCAAGAGTACTGGAGTGGAGTGCCACTGCCTTCTCCCATTGAGTCTCTAATTCTTTCTTAAAATATTGACAGACGATTTTTTTGGACATAAACCTATAGTAATGATTTCTATGTGATTTACATGTTACTCCCTCAATTTAAATACATTTCCGATGTGCTACTTTTCACTTCGTGGAGGCTTACTTAGATGTTGCATATTAAAGCAAAATGAACAACAAGGGTCATCTAGTTGCCATATGTTGCCCAGAAGATGATTAGCAGGATTTTGTTGTTGTTGTTGTTATTGTTTTTAAATCATAGTTCTCCTTTTGTTCATAAACATTAGGTACTTGGTCACCTGTTGCAAATAGGAAAACTTGTGGATAAAACAAAAATCAGAAGATGAGTTGCTTTGCTTCCTCTACTGATTACTTGTTGTGTGACCTTGAGTAGCCTCCCATTCTGAACCTTCCATCTTGCTGGTGGGGATCAAAAAGAAAATAAATGCTTTACCCTTGAGAGTTAGCTTTTATCGTTTCCTTGTTTTGTGATATGTATGAGCTAGCCTTTCAGAAGCAAGAGTACATAAGTTGGGGGGTATTTTACAGGAGCCATAAGAAGGGTTTATCTAGGACAGTATCCAGTACTTTGGTCACCTCATGCAAAGAGTTGACTCATTGGAAAAGACTTTGATGCTGGGAAGGATTGGGGGCAGGAGGAGAAGGGGACGACCCAGGATGAGATGGCTGGATGGCATCACTGACTCGATAGATGCGAGTCTGAGTGAACTCCGGGAGTTGGTGATGGACAGGGAGGCCTGGCGTGCTGCGATTCATGGGGTCGCAAAGAGTTGGACACAACTGAGCGACTGGACTGAACTGAACTGAACTGAAGCAAGACTCAGGCATGGGTAAAAGTTAACTGTGGTACAGACCAGTCTCCAGCAACAGAAGCTCACTGATAAAAAAAATAAATAAATTTTTTAAAAAGAAGAAGAAGCTCACTAAGGACAGGAGATCTGTGTGTTTGGCTCCCTGCTCTATCTCCAGAGTTAACAACAATATCAGACACTCCCCACAGTCAGCTATTTCATTTCCTATTTCCCCATCTGCATGGAGAGCTTGTAAGGTAGTAAAACTAGCCACATATGCCTTGGAGAACTCCATGCTCCATCCTAAAGCAGTGTTCCAATTCCCTGGTATCTATTGCTTGCACTAGGCTCTCCAGAAAAGCTTCCCAAGTAGTCCTGATCTTCCTGGGGAAAAAAAAGAAAACCAAGAAGAAGGAGTCCTGGGTGATCTCAGTCAGTCAGGTTTCCCTCCCATGGTTTCAGTATTCTGTCTGTAGAGTGACGAAATGATTCTGGACTTCACTGTTCTATTGAAAGTACGAAGTGTATGTATGAGACTGTATAGTGACTGGATTTCCCAAATGGCAAAGCATCATACCCAACTCTAAAGAGGACTGTCACTGTTATAACAGTGAAGTAGTAACCATGCCTCTTTTACTGCTCAAATCTTAGTTTTAATGCTTGTATTAAAATACCCTGTAAATGGGCACAGTCTCACTTTTCCTGTATGTGAAATGGGGGTAAGATTGGGTAAATCAGAGTATTCAGAAGGATGATAAAGATGAGAACATGGGATTGAGCTGCTTGGGTTCAGATGCTGGCCCTGATGCTTACTGAACTTCTTCTTGCCTCTGTTTCTCCACCAAGAAAGTGCCATACAATAATGATTGTTCATGAGGTTGACATGAGAATGAAATGAAATGACATAAAATGATTAGCAATAGCCTTGGCACATAATAAATTTCCATAAGCATGAGTTATGATATTGCTTTGATTAAGACCCCTAGCTACCCTACCAGTTCTCTCTCCTTCCTCCCTTTCCCTATCCTGGACCTGGAAAAATAAGTGTGATTCAAAACACAAAGAATTCTGTCATGTATCATCCTGAAGACAATCCACCTAGAATGTTCCCTCAGAAACTAAATCTCTTTCTTCTGAATATTTTCTTTGGAAGAGATTCTTTCTCTTATTATGAAAACTTCTCTAATTTTTTCTGCTTTTAAAGAAAAACCTACAAAGACCAAACAAAGTCACATGCACAGATTTTTTTTTTTTTTTTCCCCAAAGCATCACTAGAGCTCACATCTGTCCTATTCCCAGCTCTGGTGTCCTGGGGAGGACTTCCTCAGAGGAGCCGCATTTGGAACTTTGTCATTTTTACAGTGCTTTTTGCATGAAGCCATCTGAAATCCTTCTTTCTCTAGATTTTTGCTGAGGGGCCTGGCAGTGATGGGTTGGTCAGGATCCACACACACTGGGACCAGGTTCTGCAGAGCTGTAAGGCTGGGTATGTTTTACTCTCTCCCCACCTCCACCATTTATAAATGCACTTTCTGAATTCTTTCCATTTTCACAAGTTTGTTTTCACCAATATCTGAGTGCAGCCCTATGGGAGAAAGGAATATCGTGAGCATGATTTTTTTTTTTAAATAGTAACATAGCTGTGACTTTACCACAGAACGTGAAGAGGAAAAAAAAACTCTCTCTCTTGATCAGAGGATTAAATCAATGTCTGCAGGGCATCTTAGGCTCTGAGCTCTCTGCAATGCCCTGTACTAAACCTGCATCAACTAGCCTGATCACTCTTTCTCATTTGTGTGGAAATGAGTTGAAATGCTATCCTTATTAATAATGTAAGTAACTTTGGAAAGGTGACTTAAATTTTCAGGCTGTGGTTTATAGTCCTTATAAACTGAAGCCAATTTGAGTATCAAACCACTATTAGCTAAAGGGCAGAATTACTGATGAGTAATTCTGGAGTATTGAGTTGCAAAACTGTTGGGAGAAAAATCTCATTTTAAGGGGAGGAGGGATAAATTAGAAGATTGAAATTGACATAATCACACTACTATATATAAATAGATAAGTTTGTACATAAATAGATAACTAATAAGGAACTCTACTCAAAACTCTGCAATGGCCTATATGGGAAAAGAATCTTAAAAAAGTGTGGGTATATGTATTTGTTTAACAGATTCATTTTTCTGTACACCTGAAGCGAACACAACATTGCAAGTTATACCCTAATAAAAAGGTTTTTTTTAATCTTTTAATATCATCTTAAGATCTGGACACTGAACATAGGGTGACTGTGAGTTTTTAGAACATAACTGACTTCCAATGGATGATTGTAAGAAAATGATTCATCATATTAATTTCTAACACTAAAAATATTCATTATATTAATTTCTAACAAAAATTATGCAGTGAAAATATCACATAAAGATTTATTTGCAAAGTCAGAGGGTAGGATTATTTATTTTATGAAAGCAAGAAATTCCCAGTTCTGTTCATTCAAAACCCTAATAAGAACCATTAAGTGGAAACACTTCATAAAGTTATATAACTTTAGATCATTAGTAGAGAAGAGATTTCAATTTGCCTTAGGCTTAACATTTCTAGAAATAAGATTAAATTATTGAGAAAAGATTAAGAATGAGAAAGAAAAAACTTTGAAAGAATAAAATTCATAAAATGACTGAAAGGAGACATCAAAGTAAACATCTTTTTAAAATTGGCATGACTAGTCAGACAGTAACTCACACACAAGACACCTGTCTTGGAAACCCCAATTGAAATTGGCTTAAGCACCGAAAGAAATGTAGTAGCTCAAGTGAGTAAAATAATACAGAAATAAAACCAAACCTAGGAACTAGATGATGCCATCAGGATTTGATCTCTCCTAGTCCCTAACTCTGTCTTCCTTATGTGGATTTCACCACCAGAGAGGACCTTCCTTTTAAATCAGGATATTTGAGGAGTTCTCCCAAATGTACATTGTTGCTGTTGTTCAGTCACTCAAGCATGTCTGACTCTTTGCAACCCCATTGTCTGCAGCACACCAGGCTTCCCTGTCCTTCACCAACTCCCAGATCTTGCTCAAACTCAAGTCCATTGAGATGCATATCGAGGTGGTTTTACTAATGTTAAAACATACAAGAAATGCATTCTTACTAATATTAAAACATACAAGAAATGCATTCTATGGAAAAAATACTTCAGTGAATAACTGTACATTCTCATCACCTCTAGACATATTTCCTGCCTCACTGTCTGATGTAACGATTCTACCTTAGATTTCTTCACACGCCAGATGTGTTACCCTTAAGAAATCTCAGTGTGATGATGATCTGTCCAGTGAGGGTAGTAATAATAGCTTCTGCGGAGGTTAGTTATCATGGTGCCTGACAGGGTAGTCACAGGTTGGCCGAAATGATTGTTGAGGCATTTCAGCTTCGTTTGGAAATGATCTCAGAACTAATCAGACGTACTTGCTTAGAGTATTCCAAGAACATATAAAATACATTGATGCTCAGTATTAGGGTACTGGGAACTTCACCAGGAGTTACACTACTCCTAGCTCAACATGGCCCCTGGTACCTAGATTATCCAAGGATTGCCCTTACCTTGTCTTTCTAACCTTCCGAGAAATAACCAGTGATATTTCCTAGTTTCAAGAGACTAGTTTTCTTTGCAAAACGTTTATGTACTCAGTCATCACGCATACTTTGAAGTTCTCACCTATTATTCCTTTTTCAGGCAACCAGCCCCTAAGGCAAAATGAAAATTGCTTGAGTGGGAATTTGAAGGAGAAAGGCAGATTTTTAGTGAAATTGAGAAACTTAAGTGACCCTTTTAGTCATTTTTCTAGCAGTTTCCTTCTTCTCTGGAGCCTGACCCTGTAGGACAAGGAACTAGTTCAAGTCAATTACTATTTATAAAGGGCATAATTACATAAAAATCAGAAAAGGAACCTAATTTCTCTTATTATGGTAACGGTAATTTTTGAAAGAACTACAATGCATATGATAAAAATGACATTTGCTTCCTTTGGATTTCTCATTGCTTTTAGTTTAATATTACCATTTTATTCCCAAATCTCTAATTTATCAGCAAAACAGCAGTAAGTGGCAGTTTGTAGGTTATCTTTAAGCAAGAAGGCAAAACAAATAATTGGCTAACAGCACACCACTGTGGCTAATACACTTCTCACTGAACAACATTCAAAAATCTCCCCCAGATTCAGAGGATAGACCCTTGGGAGCTTGGATGATGACAGCAGATCCAGATTTAGCTGCCCTGAAAGCTGTTCATGGTCTTAGACTCCAAGCTCCAGGGCTTGCGTCCAGTTCCCTGCCTCCATCTCGTCATTTCCTATTCTTTCCAACTACTTTAAAAAACTCTTTTCTCTGGAAACTTAATGACTGCTTTACACATGTTCTTTCATTTAATCTACATACTACTTACATACTACTCACATCGTCACTGACTCAGTGGATACGAGTTTGAGCAAACTCCGGGAGTTGGTGATGGACAGGAAGGACTGGCGTGCTGCAGCCTGTGGGGTCACAAGGAGTCAGAAACCACAGAGCGACTCAACTGGCATCTACTTCTCTGTTAGGATTTCTATTAGTCCCTTTTTTGGCATTTTCCTTCTGTTCACTTATACACATCAATGAACATTCACGGAATGTCAAGCCACACAGTAGGCGCTATGGATATAGCAATGTGAATGAAAACGTGCATTCTAATGGAAACAAAGACAGTAAATGGAAGGTGAGGAAGAAAGTGGAGGAGGAGGAGAAACCTCCACAGAGACGATATTTGAGCAGAGACCTAAATGGAGCCATGATGTGAACTCAAGGTGGAAAGTATTCCAGGCAGAGGAACCATCATGTACAAAGGTCCTGTGGCAGAGACAGGGTTTGTAAGAAAAGAACGCCACCTCTGTGGGTAGGAGGGACATGGGCTGGGAGCCCAGGACCTCTTAGGCCAGGTAAACACTCTGTATTTCTTTTTGATGATAAAGAGAAGCCATACGTGATTAACAACAGGGGGATGACATGATTTACCTGCAAGGAAACAGAAACTAAAGAGATGTTAAATAACCCATTAATATTACACATTTGGGAAACCCAGAGCCAGGACGGGGTCTATTCAATTCCCGAGCCTTAATCATTAATTACCACAGTGCTGCTTTTTAGTTATTCAGTAGATAATTCTGTGTATATATGCTCTGTTACTGCCTTATAAAGAAGCTTAACCCTTGAAACTAACTACTTTCTTCTATTGATATTCCCTCACTCAAAATCTCAACTGACTTCTTATCTTATTGCTTAACTTTCACCAAATCTGCCCTTCCAATCACAGAATCAATTATTAGTTCCTCACTAAAGTCACAGGATGTATCTTCCCTGTTCCATTGGCCGTAGTACTATTAGAGCTTTAGCTATGTGTATTCCATCTTCTCAAGATTTCTGAATACTTATCAGTTTGGTACCAGTCTACCTTTTCAATCTCACCCCTCCTTATTCCCTTACATCTCTTATTGGCCACCTATCTGCAGGTTTTATTTAGACCATACGGTCTTTTAAAAAAATGCATACAAAATTAGGTTACTGAATTCTCTTAAGAAAATAAATCACAGTGGGGGCATATTCCCACAAGGCTGAAACTGAGCAGCACCCACCAATTTTGTATGGGCCATAAACTCTCAGGTTCTCCACAGTGTCCATACTCAGACACCCACAGGCATCACTTGTAGCCTGTCTGATCCTTAGAAGCATTCTCATATATTTTGGCAATAGTTATGAATGCTGGCTGTAAGTATTTTCTGGAGCTGGACTACCTGGGTTCAAATTCCAGCTTTAAGACTTACTAATCTTCCTAACTTGACTGGTGAATTAAGCTTTCTGTGGCAGCCCTGTAAAATATAGGTAATACAATACCTACCTCATATCTCTGGTGTGATTCAATTAATTAATACATACACAAACATTTAGAACAATGGATGGTCATAGCAAGCAGTCAATAAGTTGCTGTTTATAATTCCTGCTGTTTATCAGTAAAGTTGGTACACTTGGCAATTGAACATACCTTTTGCAATCCTATCTCTCTACTCTTGTGTGCCTTAATCTTCTATCTCAAATAGCCTATCCAATCTTCTATGATTACTGAATTCTATCCATCTCTTAAAATCTTCAATCTTTCCCCTTATGAAGACTTCACCAACTACTCTAGCTGCTTGTTTCTCACTGCCCTCCATTCCTCTCGGATTTTTTGTGCCACCCATTGTGTACTCATCTCTCCCTTTGCACTGGCATTTAACTGTCTTGTATTGATGATTTATATCTCTAATCAAATTGGAGCATCCTAATGAAGATGTATGACAGGTGACGATTGGGTCTTGTTTCAACTTGCTGGCAGATAGTTGGCACGAATGTCATAGATGGCATAGGATGTCATATTTTCTGAAATCTCATGAGGGAAATGTTTATCATGACATTTTTCTTGGCTAACAAAACTAAGTTAGAAGGTCAGGTTTCTGTCTAATCAGTGAAATAGTGAAACAGCCAGTTATGAATAACACAGTTAGAGCTTTGAAATGCCTTTTTCACCCCTTCTAATACAGGTTGATGTGGACTGAAGGTCATTACTGTGTAACACTACTTCCAAATTGAAGGTCATTATCATGTGGCAACTGCGTTATGATTTATTTCCTTCCTACCTTATAGAAGCAAGAAATCTAATTGGAAAATCTGTAAAAATAACCAGGGGATCAGTTGCTTTGGAGTTTGGCCTTGGTCTTCAAAATGGATAAAAGACCAAGGATGAGAATTCAACATATAATAGGTTATATAATGGAGATGATGAAATTAGTTACTGGGAAAGTGTGAAAACCAATCACGTATATCAAGATTGAACGTAACAAGATGTTTGTTAGTGGGGATAGGAGGTTCAGAAGTATTCTTTTTCTCTAATGTCAGAGAATGCTTCCTAAAATTTAGTCAAACAGAAGAATTACTTAAACCTGAAAGGAAAATACGTGTCATTTTTTGCTTAAGTCTCTGAAATGAAATACTTTTCCATATGCCATCATGGTGTGGAGTGAGTTATAATTACTGAGCCCACTTTATACATACTACTGCTGGAATTTATCCATATGGAAACCAAAGAGATCCTGTGATAGATAGTTATTAGCTCTATGGAGAATATACAGAAATATTACAACAACCCTGACTTCCCTAACGGCTCAGATGGTAAAGCATCTGCCTACAATGTGGGAGTCCTGGGTTCAATCCCTGGTTAGGGAAGATCTCCTGGAGAAGGAAATGGCAACCCACTCCAGTGCTCTTGCCTGGAAAATCCCATGGACAGTGGAGCCTGGTAGGCTACAGTCTGTAGGGTCACAAAGAGCTGGACACGACTGAGTGACTTCACTTCACAAACAACCTTAGGTTTTAGCACTGGATCTGCCACAATTAAGTCCCAGTCTGCTGAATGTGACCTTCTACAATGTTCATGTCTGGCTCTATCAAAGGTCACGATCCCATGCAGGAAGAAGGGAGTAATGAAATTGATTAACTAGAGAAAACCCAATTAATCCTGCTGGAAGCAAACCAAACCCACAGTGCCAGCTTATATAGCACAATAAATAGATAAGGTAATTTGATACTCTGGTTAAAACTAGCTCTGAAAGTGACAGCCACTTGGCCCCATTGAAAAGATAAGGAGAAAATGAACTTTGTAATAAATTACTTGTCACTCAAGAGATCTTTGATTTGCAATAGGAAAAATAACACCACAAAACAGAGATGATTTTGCAAAACAACAACAAAGAAATAAATAAGTGCTAGTGAAATGGATGAAGAATATTCATTCATCTACAACCCCAAGCTATTAAAGCAGAATGATCCAATCCAAAAAGTGTGACTAGGTAAAGAAGGAATAAAGAGAATACTGTAGTTCTCAAATAACTGTTTATTAAATATTGTTGTTTTTCATTTATTAGGTTTGTCCTAAAAACCTATATTTTACAAATCTGGTTTGTGTCCAATTTAAGGAAATGTAATCTATTTACATTTATTGGTTTGGTTCTGATGCAGGTAATCATGGAATCTAGATAGATAAGGATATTGGCCCACTATTCAGTGTACCAAAGAATTGTGAATTGAGGACTTCAAGGTCTTGAAGTTTAATCAGCAGTCACCAGTTTTATTTCTTAAATGTGATACCAGCTGGAAAGAAACCTGTATATCCTACTTTACTGCTGATATCATAAGCTAACTGTTGTCTATAGGTCCATTTAGAGGTTACTAGAATCAATGGCCACAGCACAGAAAATCACTACAGAAATGGAAAACCCATGCTAGAGATTTTTATAGTTTGTTTTGTGAGGGACAACAATTTCTTTAAGGGTTCTGAGCTTCACGGGATTTGTGTTTGTCTAATATGTCTGCAAAGTAAATGACTACAGGCACGCTGATAGAATTTGAAACACTGGTTCATTTTCTCTGGCTGACAACGGCAGTTAAATCTGTTTAAAAAATGGAGATTTCAGTTTCACCAAATATATTTTTAATTACTAGAGAAGGGTCTAATGAATCACTTTGTAAATGACTTTATTTACTAATGTGGCTCTCTTTCAGAACCCTATCTCTGCTACAATACATACTATTTATCAAAGCCCCAAGATGGCATTAAAACATTTTCCAAATATTATAGTTTAAAATCAGACCAGATGGCTACTCCTACTGCTTTTAAGTTAGAATATTACAACAATCCTTCCAGGTGTGGAGTAGAATAAAATAATTTTTAGTCTAGGGATGACTTCTGGCAGGAGGTAATACTGCTTACTGACTAAACAGTTCCCACATTTTCTAAATACACTTTGTCACCTCAAAATGTCTCCCTTTGGCCACAAAGAAATGCCAGGGTTTCTCTTAAACTAAAATTCCATTAGCACTGAGATACATCATACCAGTTCAGAGCAAATAGACTGGCTGTGAGATCAAGACATTGATTAAGTTCCTTCTCATGATTGTATCTACACTTCTGTAAAGTGAGGATAATAATTGTACCTATCTTTTCACATGGTAGTATAAAGTCACATTTAAAATAGGGCTTGCTCTGTGGTGTTATTTATGTGCTGTTACTGTCTTTTGGGGAGAATAATTGCTTTGTTGAGATGATGAGTAGCACTCTTTACTAAAAGTCTCAAGTGTCTAAGAGATAAGGGTGTCATGTAGAGCATCCTATTTATAAAATGATTTTTTAATTGTTTAACGTACATAGTCTTGTGTCCAGTTTAATGGAGACAGCCTTGACTTTGTGCAGAATGTTATTTGGGAGCTGTGGGACAGGAGGAGAGCAAATTCAACTGTAGGGTTTTCAGCCTAGAGGGTTAATTATAACATAAATCAGACTAGGTGATTTGGGAAGAGAAGAATGAAAGAGATTGGTGTCTATTTATTTTTATCAACTGGTGCATTCACTTCCCCTCCTTCCCTCTGCTGCCGCCTTCTCTCCCCTGAGTTCTTATAGCCGCAAAAGTTACATCTCCTCCTCCACCCTGTTACCCTGTTTCCTACAATGCAGCCTATGTGATTTCTTAGGATTTTCTGCCACGTCACACCATCCCCCTGCTTAGCATCACATGTCAGTTGGACTTTGGATAAATAGGAAGCACCGAGTTTCTGCTTCCCTCTCTAGCTTTGTCTCTCCTCACAGAGTGCTCTCACTCTGCTCTCCTTCTCCCTGGTCCTTGAAGTATTTCCAGCTTCAACACATGAGCATGTGCTGTTCTATGTGGACATCTTCCAGTCCCTACTCACCCTTCAGACCACAACTAAACATCACTTTCTTAGCAAGCAGTTCTTTGAAACCTAGCCCACCCCATCATAATGCTAATTTTCAGAAATGGCATACTGACCTTTTTCTTTGTATAACTTATTCCAGTATGTAGTGCTATGTTTTTCTATGTGTTTGTTTGAAACATCCATCTTCTCCAATAGACAGCTAACTCCATAAGGGCAAAGACTGTCTTTTTTAAACCCTGTATCCTGACTCCCATGGTAATACCTCAGACATGTTTGGTAGTTAATGAGTAGGTGATGAGTCAATGAATGCATAGATAAGTGAATGCTTCCTGTGTGTCAAACACTAGGCCAATATTCATGATTTTGTTTCATCCACATAATAACCTTGTGAGTTAATTACCATGAGAATCCCCATTTTACAAATGAAAGTATAGTGGACCTAGAAAGGGCTGTTAGATCTCTTTAAAGATCTGGACTATGGGCTGAGCTTAGTGATCTGCTTCCAAAGAAGAGAGAAAGGAAAGGAAAATAAAAAATAGTAATAATGGTAACTTCATAGTGGATAAACCTGGAAGACGCTGCCTTAACCAAGTGATAAAGTTTAATAAGTGGTTGATATCTTGTACCCCCTGATGTTGGTATGATAAGGCACTTCACTTGCTTGATATCCTCCCCCCAACTTCATAATCCAGTTTACTCATGAGGAAAATCAGAAAACACCAATTAGAGTGACATTCTATCAAATACCTCTTCCAAACTCTCAAAATCATGAAAAAATTGGAAAGACAGGGAAAGAGAGATCCAAAGGAAGCAGAGACATTGGCACTAAATACTAAATACTTTGAGAGATCCTAGAAAAGGACAAAAGTGAGAAAACTGGTATAATTCAGATTAAGCCTGTAGGTTAGTTACTGTCAAAAGTTAATTTCTTAGTTCTGATAAATGCATTGTCACGTATAAGATGTTAATATTACAGCAAACTGAGTAAAGGGTATACAAGAGCTCTTTGTAGTAGCTTTCTGTAAATCTAAAATTATTCCAATATAAGAAAATTTATTTAAAATAGCTAAACTGGGTTAGAAACCAGTGGTGACCTCTGGTTAGTATACACCAGTTGTTTACCACTGCCATGACTTAAATTGATGTCACATGTCGGTTTTGATTAATCAAGGATCATATGGTGGCATTGACTCCTTTTTTTTCTGCTTATTTATTTATTTTACTTTACAATATTGTATTGGTTTTGCCATACATTGACTTGAATCCGCCATGGGTGTACATGTGTTCCCCATCCTGAAACCCCTCCCACCTCCCTCCCCATCCCATCCCTCTGGGTCATTCCAGTGCACCAGCCCCGAGCACCCTGTATCACGCATCAAACCTGGACTGGCAATTCATTTCACATATGATAATTTACACATTTCAATGCCATTCTCCCATATCATCCCACCCTTGCCCTCTCCCACAGAGTCCAAAAGACTGTTCTATACGTCTGTGTCTCTTTGCTGTCTTACATACAGGGTTTTCATTACCATCTTTCTAAATTCCATATATATGCGTTAGTATACTGTATTGGTGTTTTTCTTTCTGACTTACTTAACTCTGTATAATAGGCTCCAATTTCATCCACCTCATTAGAACTGATTCAAATGTATTCTTTCTAATGGCTGAGTAATATTCCATTGTGTATATGTACCACAGCTTTCTTATCCATTCATCTACTGATAGTCATCTAAGTTTCTTCCATGGTCCACTTTCTCTGTCTCTTTCAGAAAATGTGTAATCAACTTTCTATTTACTCTGGAGAATTTCCTTTAAAATACTTTTTTCAGAATAATTAGAAACTGTTATATAACTTTAGCCATTTTGTTTAAGAGTGGCTGTCGTGGTGAATCCACATGTTCAAGGAAAATTTTCAAATTAAAATATCAGATAAAGTTAATGCCAAGGCACAAGAAAAGCCAACTGCTGCTGATGTGGTTTTGAAATCATATAAAAACTATACAAATTTATGCCCAACATTGGAAGCCTTCACCTCCAGCATCATGTAGGGCACGTTTTATGGAAGATGTTATCAAAGATACCTTAGCATCTGTCCATTCCACATTTGGTACAGAGTCCAATAGCAGCACCTGGGAGCTTTCTGGAAATTAAGAAACTCCAAGCTCAACCCACAGTCACTGAGTTGGAATCTGCAGGTTATTAATAATGTCTGAGGATCTACCATATAACATGGAGACCATAGTTGACAACACTGTATTATGTACTTGAAATGTACTGAAAAAGTAGAACTTAAATATTCTCCCACATGCACAAAAAGATATAAATATGTCAGTTCAGTCAGTTCAGTTGCTCAGTCATGTCCGACTCTTTGCAACCCCATGAATCACAGCACGCCAGGCCTCCCTGTCCATCACCATCTCCCGGAGTTCACTCAGACTCACGTCCATTAAGTCCGCGATGCCATCCAGCCATCTCATCCTTGGTTGTCCCCTTCTCCTCCTGCCCCCAATCCCTCCCAGCATCAGAGTCTTTTCCAATGAGTCAACTCTTCACATGAGGTGGCCAAAGTATTGGAGTTTCAGCTTTAGCATCATTCCTTCCAAAGAAATCCCAGAGTTGATCTCCTTCAGAATGGACTGGTTGGATCTCCTTGCAGTCCAAGGGACTCTCAAGAGTCTTCTCCAACACCACAGTTCAAAAGCATCAATTCTTCGGTGCTCAGCCTTCTTCACAGTCCAACTCTCACATCCATACATGACCACAGGAAAAACCATAGCCTTGACTAGATGGACTTTAGTAGGCAAAGTAATGCACAAAAAGAGATAAATATGTACAGTGATGGATGTGTTAAATAACTTGATGAGAGAGTCCTTCCACAATTTATACATATATCAAATCATGGTGTACATTTTAAGTATCTTACCATTCTATTTGTCAATTATATGTCAATAATGCTGGGAAAAAAGATGCAGAGTTTGATAATTATTAAAATCTGCTATAATAGCATATGTCCTTCCACATAAAATTGGCATATTTATATGAAAATGTATACAAAAAATTGGGGCATTTTCATAGAATATTGAAGTAAGAAATTAACATGCCGTTTNNTGGCAATGCAAGAATTGTGTTCAATTTAGAATAATTTATGTCATCCCAATTTTTATTTTCATCTCATCGTAGTTCTGTTGAACTTGGAACCTCTTTTTAAAAGACTCTCATCAAAAACCCTTTCTGAGACTCTGATCACTTAGATCTCTGTTTAATTTTCCTCAGTCATTATTAACATGTGTTGATTTCATTTTCTTTGTCTTAATCATTTCTTGCTAGGAATTCTAACCATGGCATTCTCGCTGTGTATTCCAAAGGGGCCCTGGCCCTGCTGCTTTCAACATCAACCTAATTTGAGAGGTCCTTTTATGTGAAAATGACTCACCATCATCAAGGGCAACCCATCCCTTAATTAAAGATGATTATGTGAGCCACCCAAGCATCCTATCAGGACAATTGACTTTTTGGCCGCGTCACAGTTCACATCCCCAATGGGAATTTCTATGAATTCTGAAGTCTCTGAAAGATGTTTTGATCTCTCCCTCTAGGGAGAGGAAGTTTTCTAGGACAGAGATGCTATGTGAGGCTTGAACTAACTGAGTTCATCTCCAGACCCGAGAAAGAGCATATGAACGGAAAAGCATAGTTTGACAGCCAGTATGAAGGAGAGTTTCTGCAAGGCTTGTTAAGGAACTGGCACCTAACACCCAAGACTCCTCATTTTCATGGCCTATGAGCACTGCTGAGTGCTAGGGAGGCTAACTCAGCCCTCTAGAAAGGTCTAGTCTGCATGACTGGGACATGGGTAAAGAAAGTGCCAGGCCTGAGTAGTACTGGGCTCTTTTTCTCCAGGGTACTTCACAGCTCTTGTATGTCATGTTAAAGCATTTATACCTGAAAGTATAAGTTGTGAATATGGAGAAGAAAAAAATGAGACAGTAAGTGGAATGCTAACATCTTGAGTTTCTAAATTGAAAGCATACTTAAATTAGACTCCCCAACACAGTCATCACATGCTTATTCTTTTTACATGGGCCTGGCTGCTGCCCTTAAGGCCATAAAACATTTCCTTCCTAAGGAGAAGAAGTGAAAGTGTTAGTCTCTCAGTCCCACCCTACTCTTCGTGACCCCATGGACTATAACCCGCCATGCTCTTCTATCCATGGGATTCTCCAGACAAGGATACTGGAGTGGGTTGCCATTTCCTTCTCCAGGGGATCTTCCCAACCCAGAGATTGAACCCAAGTCTCCCTCATTGCAGGCGGATTCTTTGGCATCTGAGCTACCAGGGAAAGAAAGTGTCTACAATAAGGACAGCATTTTTAAAAAGTGGTCAGCGTTGGGACTGAATTGAGACAGAAGTGGAATGCCATCTTTTTCCATAGTGCAATTTAATTACAGCCAGGTTGATGCTTAAAACTTTTATACTCTGTAATGAAGTTGTCCCTGCAGTTGGTGGAGAAGGAATTTTGATCTTTGACTTAGAAGAATGAGGTTGAGATATTTCAAAACAAAAGTCTTTAATTGAAGAGATATATATCACATGAGTTGCAAAGCTGAGAGTTTAATAAGACATAGAACTACTATCTTGACCTTAAAGTAAACCTAAGTTACCTTAAGTATTGGTAACTCTGTGTCCCACTTTCATGTCATCATTAATGATCTGACATTTGGTTTGCTTTTTATGGTTTATAGAGAGCTTTCACAAACAGAAACTTGCTTAATTTTTGCGTCTCTGGTATACACAATATTGTTATTCTCTCTTTACCAAGATTTGTTTCAGGTGTGAAATTCTGCATTTCTAGAACTGCACTTCTAGTAGGGCTGCAAACTATTTTATGTGGAATGGGAGCCTGGGTCATTCCAGAAGGCAGAGAAAGGGGTCCCTGGCAAGAGCTGAGAAAAGCACAATTCCCAGATGCATGGGGTTGTGCAGAGTGGGGAAAGGAATGCCAAAGCATCTGGCTGCCCGTGTTTGGCTGTGGTTCTGCCTTCCAGAACCTTCCTCTCCAGGGACTGCTGCCCAGCTCCCAGGAATAAGTGTGTGATTTTAATTGGCTTGTTACCATAATTTGAAGCTACATGGCCTGCCTGACTGGTATTTAATGAGGCACATCCACTCTTGGGCTCAGTCAAGCAAAAGAGGCTTCCTTGGATTAATGTACTCAAGTTTCACCTGTGAATCTTGCTCAAGGAGCAGGGGTTTGGGGTTCCAGTAGAAATAGATTTTCCACTGTTAGACTTCCTGCATACCAATGGTCTTTGTTCCCAGGGGATACTTTAGCAAGACAAAGCTGAGTCTCTGTTCTCAATTATCCAGATTTATTCCTACCCCTTGATGTAAAGTGGTCCATCAGAACATGTAGGTGAAGTCTTCTGAACCCATACTGCAAGGAAACCAAGCTTGAAAACCTCAAGTAGCTCATGCAAGTTACACAGAAAATTATGTATGAAGTCAAATCTTGAAGTGCAGCTGTGGAATCTTAGCGCCTTGTGGACCTGGTGGTCACAGGAATGACCCCACCTAGGAATGGAAAGCTCTCTATCACAGCCTTGATTTAAGTGAGTTTGTAGAGTATATATATCGGAGAAGGCAATGGCACCCCACTCCAATACTCTTGCCTGGAAAATCCCATGGGTGGAGGAGCCTGGTAGGCTGCAGTCCATAGGGTTGCTAAGAGTCGGACACAACCGAGCAACTTCACTTTCACTTTTCACTTTCATGCATTGAAGAAGGAAATGGCAACCCACTCCAGTGTTCTTGCCTGGAGAATCCCAGGGACGGGGGAGCCTGGTGGGCTGCTGTCTATGGGGTCGCACAGAGTCGGACACGACTGAAGCGACTTAGCAGCAGCAGCAGAGTATATATATGTGTGTGGACCTTCCTGCCTGAAAGGATAATTGATTCTGTCAAGATTGCTCTGTTGAGTTCCATAAATTTTGTCCTATCCTGCACATGTTGTTTGAAAGATTTCATTTTTAATATTTAAAGGGTGGGTGTTGGGAGTTCTAAGCCTTACATTACTCTGTGTAACTTTTCAAGTCTGCCTTTTATTATTCTGAGTGCTTTTTCTGTGACTCCTTTCCTCATAAGAAAACAATGAGAACACCACTAGCACGCGATAAATCTCTGCTAGACAATTGACAGATATTATTAAGGTTGCTAGATGATGCTATGGATATGAACTGGCAAAGAGGACTTAGTTTTGGAGTTGTTCATAGTCATGAGCTCATCAAAAGAGCTGTAGTTCCTTGCCATTGGCAGTCCAGACAATTCATTTTATTTTCTCTTTGTGTTGGAATTTTCAGACTCTGTTGAAAAGGTGTTAAAAGGTGAGGCATATTTTGAGAATCGTTCTGTCCCTCTCTTTTATAACACCAGCTCCAAAACTAAAGTTCTCAGGTATTTGACTGCCATTATGAGTCCTCCTTATTGTGAAAAGATATCTAAAGTTTTGGCTCCAAAAGATAATATTAAAAAAAAAAAAAAGGACAAGCCAGGTCAAGATAGAAGAAGATAAGAGAGAGAGCACCATTTCAGTTTCAATGAAGAAAGATATATTTTCACGTGTTGCCTAAAGTTTGACATTTTAAGGGTTAGCAGATCCAAACCAGAGACCAAAAATGCTTGGCCCTCTGACTCAATGCACTGTGGGTGCTGAGAAGTGGAGGGGGTGGGCAGGCAGTTCAATTGTCAGCTAAATATGAGTCCTTGAGGTATTTTCTTCCTGTGATATTTGACCTCTCTTTCATGGACATTATCATCATTTTTCCCCACTGGGAGAAAATACGGTGAAGGAAATGAAAGGTGAAAGCAATAGAAAAGAAGATAATGGATGAAGAAAAGGGAGAGGCCAGACACCCTGACCTCAAGAGAAAAGGGTCAAAGGAAGCCCTTTGGTTTTCTCCTAGAAACTTAAAAATATCCACTTCTTGACTGACGTTTCCAATCTGCTTTCCTTACAACATGCTATAGGGCCTAAACTCACTTGTTCCCTGCACTTTTCCTCCGTTTGAAAGAAACCAGTCAGTTGGGTAATCATGATAATTAAAAAAGATGTAAACTTTCAGAGTGGCTGACACTAACTCATTACACTAAGCTGCCTTGCTTGACTGAACTAACATTAATTCCAATATCCTGTTACATCAGGCACATCAGAGTTGCCAGCCAGTGGAGATATTTCTGCCTCCCTTTCCTGGAAATTCCTTCCCTGCTTCCTTCTCTCCCTTCTCTCCATCCCTCCACCCTTCTCTCCATCCCTCCATCCTTTCCTCCCTTCCTTTCTTCCTCATTCCTAATGAGGAAGACAGTCCTCATGTCTCCCATTTATGTTGATGCCACTGGTCCAAGGACCACACTTAGACCACATGTTCCAGACAAGTCTATTCTCATTTTGAATGAGCCTCTGAATTACCTGAAGGTCTCAGTTCACTTCAGTTCAGTCACTCCAACTCTTTGAGACCCCATGGACCGCAGCAGACCAGTCTTCCCTGTCCATCACCATCTCTTGTGTTGGCTTCAGTTTCAGGAATGATCTCTCCACACAGTGGCAAGGATGGCCATTATCTAATCAAGATCTGTTTCCCATGAGGTCATAAAATTTCAATGAATCACAGAACTCCTGCTTCCCAAGAGGACCCATAGAAGTCCAGAGTTGAATTTTGTAAGCCTGGCTTTTTCACAGGCTAATTTCTGAATGAATTATGTGGTTGAGGATATGAAATTATTTCCCTCTAACTGTCCAGAGCTTGGTCACATAAAGCACATCACCCCACAACTGATTTCTAAGATCCAAAAGTGTGTCAAGGTGATAAATTCCTTTAAAGAACTTGGTCAAGAGAGATAGATTCCAAAAAAAAAAAAAAACATGCACACACACACACACACACACACACAAAATAAAATAAAAATAAAAGAGCGAGATTGAAAGGCTTTTCAATAAAGAGAATAAGTATCATATTCTGATATCTATTACAAACAAGATGTTGTTAGCAAATACTTAACAGTTTGCAAAGGGTTAAATTTCAGGTGCTGTGCATGGGGGAAATACTAGGGTAACAGCTACCTGAATTTCGTCTGTCAACTTCAATATCATGGTTTACTCATACACGTGTGTGTGTGTATTTATTTATTTATATTTATGTGTGTGTGCATGTTCATGTGCATGCTTAGTTGCTCAGCCATGTCTGACTCTTTGCGAACACATGGGCTGTATATAGCCCGCCAGGCTCCTCTGTCCATGGTATTCTCTGGGCAAGAATACTGGGGTGGGTTGCCATGCCTTCCTCCAGGGGATCTTCCCAACCCAGGGATCAAAACCAGGTCTCCTAAATTGCAGGCAAATTCTTTACTGTCTGAGCCATCAGAGAAGCTTATATAAATATAAATATATGTATATATATATAGAGAGAGAAAGTGTATATATAAGTATATATACTATAT
>SJYQ01000448.1:166820-234688 GCA_006410935.1 Redunca redunca
CCCCCCGCCCCACCCAGTGGCTCAAGCAGTGAAGAACTCACCTACAATGTAGGAGACACAGGAGACATGGGTTCAGTCCCTGATCTGGGAATATTCCCTGGAGCAGGAAATGGCAACTCATTCCAGTATTCTTGCCTGCAAAATCTAGTGAACAAAGGAACCTGCTGGGCTACTGTCCATGAGGTCACTAAGAGTTGGACACTACTAAGCATGCATGCATGTCTTGTCTTGCCTCTCATGTGGCACTTAGGTACATGAGAATGCAGCAAGTGGACTGTAACAGCTCATTGCACATTAGGTAAAAGAGTAATTTTAGTCTATTTTTTCAAAAACTTACTGGATTAAAAAAATCAGTGTTAGATTAAAAGAGTATTAAGATTTTTTGATACTTATAATTCATCTCTTTGGGCTGTAATTTCCTCATCTGTGAAATGAGAGATTCAAATACAATTTTTTAGGATCCTCTCAGACTGTACAACTCTAAAATTCTCAGTAGAACATTTTGATACCTTTAGATTTTGAGCACTGTAATAACATACTGAATGTTTTCAAAATAGAGCTAATTTTTATGTTAGGCTAAGCAATGATTTAAGCGTGACTGAAACTGCTGAAATATCATAAAAACATTTAATACATTCATGTTCATACAGTGGGACATGGGAGGCCAGAGCTTTGAATTCAACTCACATTCATTACTTTATTCCATAAAAGTAAACTGAGGGCCTCCGCATCCCTCACTCCATGATAAGCACAGGACTTATATTTTAACTGGAAGGAGGGGGTAAAAATATGTAACAGAAAATACATTTATAAATCATGTCACAAGTTAGAAAAGAAAGTAAACAAGAGAAACAAAAATATTACCAATGTGAGCAGCCTTGTTTTCATTTAGCAAGCTCTCTAAAAGGAGGTGACACTTAAGCTAAGATATAAAGTAAAAGGAATCCAAACATGCAAAGGAGGGAAAGAAGAGCATTCCAAGCAAAGGGGAAAGCAAGTGCAAAGGCCCTGGGCTAAGAAAGATAAGTATATAACTGAAGAACAAAAAGCCTGGCTGGAGCATAATCAGTTGGGGAGAGAAAGTAATATGATATGTAGTTGGAGAAAGGAAGGAGCCAGATCGATGAACTTGTGTTGTTGCCAAGACCTTGCATTGTTTTATTTGTGCATTGCAATACTGTTGAAAGAGATTAGAATGATTTAAGTTATGATTTAAAACCACTCTTACTACTGTAGAGAAACACAGGAGGGTATTAAAAAAAATGAAAACAGGGAGACTAGTTAGAAAGCTATCAGAGAAATCCAGAGAAGAGAAGTTAGTGAGCTATGTCAGATGGTGACAGTACAATGTAGAGGAAGAAACGTTTCCGCCTTACCTCTGTGTTAATTTGACATAATTTCTTTTCATCTCTGGGACTCCGCTTCACTATAAGATAAGCACGTAGAATGCAGTCTCTGACTTTTCTAGATCAGCATTTGGTTCCAGCTCACAAATATCCTAAGCCAGACCAACCTGTCCATAAAATCCATTTGACTTTAGGAGGACTTAGTGATTTGCTCTGGCCAGTTCTCAGCCATCCCCCCAAGGCAGAGATGTGAGAATATTGATCAGCCAAAGATGTAAGAAACTAGTCTGTGTCTTACTGAGAGCTGCAGCAGTTGGCCAGCCTTAAAATGGTGCTATATTCTGTTACCCTCGGAATGACTTCACAATGGTTCACTCAGGTCCACAAATGAATGTCCACTTCCAAATTCAGACTGTAAGTTTCATATGTCCAGATTATGAATGTTAAATCTCACTCTATGGTGTTTAGGGTGATGCTTTTCATGAAGAAGTGCAAAAGATGAAAAAGAGCTATGATGAATGTTTCATAAAATGAGGGATTCAAAAGAGAAAAATTCTCCAAAACTCCTCCAACATTTTCCTTTCCAGTGTTCAGATAAAAATGGTAAATTAATAGAAGAGCAAAACAGTATGGGAGGCCAATACATTCAAGGAAAAGCCAAAGTTCATTTCTGCCTGCAGATTCAAACACTTGTCGGAAGATCAATAGGCGCTTCTCAGTGTGCTCTGCAAAAATCGTTCTGCAACTAATACCTCAAGGACAAGACTTGTCCTGCTTTGGCTACTGCAGATGTTTTCCTGGATTGCTGTGGGAAGTGATATTTTCCGCTGGGAGGACTTTGAGGGAACGTATAGTTTACTCCATCCATTAATCATCAAACCTCAAAAACATAGTGAAAGTTTTGGTGTTTGCATGTTTTTTTCCACATAAAACTGTGTGTGTTTCTGTATATATGTGGAGGGTGTTTGTGTGTGTGTGTATGTTCCTAGTCTTAGTCAGAAGTTCAATTATATGCTGCTTCTTCAATTTAATTAGATTATAACTATGTATATATGCCCTCTTTCTCTCTCTCTTGTTCAGTTATACTCTCTAGAAGATCTTCGATTAGCTAAGGACCTTGTTTGCATTTTTGTTGTTGCTGGAAAATTAATATTTAGTTCACATGCAGTTTGCAGAGGCACAGTAGAGGTAGGTTTATAAAGTTAATATTTGTTGAAAAAAAAGGAAAAGTTACTTAGTGTTTTATTAGCTTTGATATTTAAAAATCAGTTTCAGATCTGAAGGACGGAGTAATTTCAGCAGTATATATTTGTGGAGCACATATCATAAGGAAGGAATCAGGGTGGGCATTGGGGTGGCAACAGTGGCCTGGAAGACGAGGGCTCTGCCTTCATTGGGCTTATAGCCATAGAGAAGGCTGGCAAGGGGGCCAACAATTAAAATGCAGTAAGGAATATTTGGGAGCGATGCAGAAAGCAATTTTTGTGGATAGTGGAAGAAATTATGCTTAAAGACAGTTGCTGAAGGATGAATGGTTACTAGTCAGAAAATGAGAGAGTTTTAGTAGGAGCAGAGAGATGTCCAAAGGATCAGAGACTGCATGTTCTGATGAAGAAGCTGATGAAAAACAAGACCAGTGCGGCTGAGAAGGAGAGAGGGGGAGGGCAGGAGAGCTTCAGGTAAGACCACTCACATCCTCAGACCTTACATCTCCCAGGGCCTTGAAGAATCTGGCCACGTTTTTCCAAAAGTCATTGTTGAAGAGACAAACACTAAACAAGGAAGCAAGATGTTTATAGATCAAGGGTGTGAAACAGGGTGGTGGGACAGAGAAAGCTTAGAAGAGACAACAGCTAGGATGAACAGGAATGTCCTCTCTGAGGGGCAGACATTTGAGTAGAGACCTGAAGCAAGGCTAATGCAAGCAGACGAGTAAACAGGGCAGACACGAAGGACGCAGGACTGGGCTACGTGTTAATTAACAGAAATGAGGAAATGGTTAGCTGGAATTTGGACCTGGGCCCTGAGTCCACATCCAGAGTTCATGTCACTACCTTCAAATGCCAGCCCCTATCTGGGCCCCCTGCCCTCCAGGATTTAGGAGTATTTTCTCTCTCTTGGCCCAGTAAACATGTGGGCATTGGCCGTGTCTGCTCACTTACATCTGTGCACTCACTCTCTGGCCACTGGCTAGTCCTTACGAGATACTGAGTGAAAATTTGTTGTGTGAAGGGATCTCTAAGAAAAAGTGGTCACATGTCTAGTATAGGGATTCAGAAACTGGGAAAGAAAACACTTTCAATGTTGAAAACTAATTATAATTTAATAACCCAATAAGAAATCCCACCCACTCCAGTACTCTTGCCTGGAGAATTCCATGGAGGGAAGAGCCTGGTAGGCTACAGTCCATGGGGTCGTAAAGAGTCAGCCATGACTGAGCGACTTCACTCACACCAAGAAATCCAAAAGTTAAAGCAGTCAAATTACTCGTACCAGTAGATATAGCCTAAATAACAAGATAGGGAATCTGTGTGTGTGTGTATGTGTGTGTATATATATGTGTGTGTGTGTGTTTATTATATTTATTTATGGAGCTTCCCAGGTGGTGCTAGTGGTAAAGAACCCTCCTGACACTGTAGGAGATATGAGAGACCCAGGTTCAATCCCTGGGTCAGGAAGATCCCCTGCAGAAGGGCATGGCAACCCACTCCAGTATTCTTACCTGGAGAATCCCATCGGCAGAGGAGCCTGATGGGCTATGCTCGATAGATTACAAAGAGTCAGACACAACTGAAGCAACTTAGCACACACACACACACATTCACACACACACACATTCACATACACACATATATATAATACACACAGACACACACATATATATGTATACACGCACACACATGTATATTCTCAGCCTCAGTACTGTGAACATTTTGGACTGAATAACTCTGTGTCATGGAAGTTATCCTGTGTATTGTTTAGCAACATTATTGCCCCCTGCCCATGAGGTACCAGTATTATCCCCTCAGTGGTAGCAACCCCAAATGTCTCTAGATACTGCCTTATGGTCCAAAGGAGACCACTAGTATAAAAGTATTCATGCCATGATGCTTTAAAAAAAAATGTTGCAAAAATTGTTGCACCACCCAGAGGGGTTTCAGTTGATTTGTCTGCAAAGTTTCACAGAGAGGTGTAATAAATGTGCCTCCTGAATTGAAATACTGTACATCATACATGCATTTGTAGCAGCAGAAAACAAAGATGTTTAATTTTTTATTATTTCTTATGGTGAGTGTTCAGACATCCATCAATGTAAAAGAAACCATTTTCAAAATTTTTCTTTATAAATATGTAATATAATTGTAAAGTAAAACTCCTCTATCATCCTGATGGGGGAACAAACACTCATATATTGAGCTTTATCAGGATCTCATTCTATATTTTTCAGTGGAGGGAGGGAGGTGGGGAAAGGTTCGATTTGCAATATGTTGATATCTATGGAATAACATACTTTCACTTTATCATTAAGCCCTACCACACAGCTTTAATAATTTTTAAGAACAGCTTTGTTGTTTTGTTTTGTTTTGTTTTTTTACTGATTTTAAATATTCAGAAAATACAGGCAAGTATACAAAAGGAAATTAAAATCATCCACAATCTCACCATCTAGAGATAACTGTACATTACTCTTTTATAGATTCCTTTACTCTTTCATTAAATTATGTACCAAGCATTTTGCTAAGGCTGAGAATTTATGGTGGACCAGATGTACATCTTTACATGAAACTGATCTGCACATATATTAGTATTTATATATCCGATCCCCACTTATGCCAGGTGTACCTAGATCCCTGGGTAGTTAAATGATGCTTGGGTGGAAAATTGTTTGGCTGTAAGTGACAGAAGTCTAAAGAATATGAACAAATCAATGGCTTTATCTTATTTATATAATGCAGAGTTTGAAAAAAAAACCATTCAGGTCTGATTCATTCCACACTTGCTTTTGGAACCCAGGTTCCTTTTAGTTTTCCTTTGTACCATCTGTAAAATCATGGATCCATTACCCCAGTGCTTGCAAAATAGCTTTTCTTTTTCAGGTATTCAGTTAGTTTCCAAGCTAGAAGGAAGGGGAAGGGCAAAGAACAAACTGTAGGGGCCTCCTGAATTTGGCCCTATCAACCAGCTTTCTCAAAACTTAAAAGAGCTTTCCCTGTGACACCCACTTATATCTCATTGGCAGGAACACTGTCACATGGACCAAGATACAAAAAGGATAATAGCGCAAAATTATACAAAATTGAAAGCAATAGACTTCCTCCTCAAAATAGGCATATTTCTCCCCCAAGTAACCATTAACTATTCAGTATTAGACTTCCAGATACTTGCCTATGTACATACAAAGAGAGCCATACACAGAAACATTAGGAGTTTTTCTTCCCACTGAAAGGTATGATAAACATTTTTATCTTCTCAGTGATATATTATTGGCAGTCTTCTAGATCAGTATATTTAGATGTATCTTTAGAAATAATAATTGTACAATCGACCTCATTATGAACATGTTTCATCTTTGTAGTTATGTAGACTCTAAGTTACTTATTATTACAAGTAAAGCCACTGTCATCTTCTTTGTATTGTATCCATATACAAATGGCTGAGTTCTTCTGTAGATATGCTTTCTAAAAACAGTTACTGGATCAGTATATGTGAAACATTTTTAAACACTCTAGCATTTACTGTCAAATTATCTTCCAAAAGTCATAACTACTTGTACTCCTACCATCAGTGTACGAGTTTGCTTTTCTCATACTTTCATTAGCAATAGATATTATCCATATTTTAATGTTTTTTAACCACATATGCAATAATGTATCTCAGAATGCCCTTATTTTTCAGCTTTTTATTATGAAGAATTTCATATACACTCAAAAGTAGAAGAAATAGTACAATACATTCTCATCAGTCATCATCCAACTTCAACAATTACTAATAGAATGCTACGCTTGTTTTATCTGCATGAGGTTTAATCTTTTTCTTAATTTTCCTGCCATAGTCTTTTTCATTTTTCGTTTGTTCATCTTTCACTCCTCATCCTAATACTAGTTCTGATTTCAAGCATCATACCTGTGAGTCAAGTTTTCCATCTAGAGCAGAAATAATATATGTGTGGCATGAGGGTTATCACTTCCCCCTCTGCACCTGGATAGGTATCATGAACCAATGAATGCATCAGTTTGCCGGAAGCCCAGCCTATCTTTGCAACCCTTTTTAACGCGGGGCTTTAGACCAATAGGTCTGAAATATTACCATACGTAAGCATCACCTGGAGAGCTTGTTAAAACACAGTCTTGGGACTTCCCTGGGGGTACAGTGGATAAGAAACTGCCTACCAATGAGAGGGGCATGGGTTCAATCCCTGGTCCAGGAAGATCCTACAGGCTGCAGAGCAACTGAGCCTGTGCTCTGAGCCCCCCATGCCACAGCTACAAGTCTTTGTGCCACAGTTACTAAGCCTGTGTGCTGCAACTGCTAAAGCCTGGGCACCCAAGAGCCTGTGTTCCACAACGAGAGAAGCCACTGCAGTGAGAAACCCATGCACTGCAACAAAGAGTAGCCCCCACTCACAGCAACTAGAGAAAGGCCATGCACAGCAGTGAAGACCCAGTGCAACCAAAAAGAAAAATTTATGGAAAAAAAAAAAAGAGTATTAAGAAAAACACAGTCTTGGATCCCTCCCCCATAGATTCTCATTCAGTTATGTCTGAGATGGAGCCTCAGATTCTGCATTTCAAACAGCCTGCCAGGTAACATTGATAGTGTCTGTCTACGTGCCACATTCTGTTAACATTACTCTGGGCCATATCTGACTCTTACAACCCCGTGGACTGGAGCCTTCCAGGCTCCTCTGTCTGTGAGATTCTCCAGGCAAGAATACTGGAGTGGGTTGCCATTTCCTTCTCTGGGAAATGCAGATTCTTTCTTTCTTTTTTTTCATTCAGGGGGTTTGCTGCAAAGCCTGCAGTTCAGCTTTTCTAACAAGCTTCCAGGGCACACTGCTGTTCTATAGTCCAACTTTGAGTATCCAGGTCCTCAGTGACCACTGCCAGAAATGGTGTATCAGGTGAATCAATTGCTTATGCCTGACCAAGACAAAAGGGCTTCCTTTATCTCAAAGAGTCTTAAATATGACTCTACAAACCAGAGCCAAACCGGCTATAAAATCTGCAACTTAGAAACTTATATTGAAATTTAGATTCCAGGGCCCTTCAATGAGAAATTCTGATTCAATAAGTTTGAAGTGGGGCCTGGAGTCTCATTTCCTTAAGTCCATCTGGGGCACAGGTAAGCATTTGAGCCACTAGGTTACATGTCATAGATGATGATACCTAGGTAGGTGTTCTTTCTTGGATGTATCCAGTCCCTCTCCAAACCATCCATCTTATCAAGACACCTGTATTTGCATTGACCATTTATTATACATGACTCTGCTGAATGTTGGGAGCCATGCAAAACTGAAGCAGGAGTTGAATCAGAGATGCTTCTACTTTTCTAGACCTGACAATCTGGTGAAAGGTAGAGACGTAAGAATACATAACCAAACACATATAGGAAATCAGAGAAGAAAAAAAAATTCTTCCTTATTTCCTCCTTTTTGAAAGTTCATTCAGTACACTTAATAGGAATTTTTCCATTTCAGAAAGAAATATCACAAAAGCATAGAAATGCCAGGGTGATAGTTTTTTCATGTAACATTAAGTCATAATATGGGCTTTGCACATGGGTTGTATTCCTGACTATTGGCTAGGCTTGAAAGTATAACACATGTTGTTCATTACTGGTACATACTACAGTGGGGAAATGAACACCACCTAGAGAACCATAGCTTCCTTCATTCCTTGACTCAGGGAGAATTTAAATCTGTAATCTTAATAATGTACAACTGTAGTTTTTGCATTTGAAATAATGTGCCAGTTTCAGTCTTGCATAGCATTCTGAGTCTCCCAAAAATCTCATTTTACAAAGCTTCCTATGCAGGGTGTAAAAATCACAAAATGCTAATAACATAAATGATATGGTAACCATCTGCTGGATAATGCTATTTGCTGTCACTGAGATACTGATAGAACCACTTGAGAAAACAGAATAATGGAGAGGGAAAAGAATGATAATCAAACATCAACAGGACTTTTCAAAGGGGGGACTGAGACATCTTTCAGCAGTGACCTTATAACACTGCTATTGGACTGGGACTGTAATTGTCCATCACTCTCTTCAGTGGTCGATACTCCACTCGCCACAACTCATTCTTTCAATACCATTGATCCCTCTAACAACATTGGCTTGCATTCACTCTTTGTAAGTTACAAAGTTAGTGGCATTCCTTCTGCCCTGCTTTTCAGTTCACTGTTAGGCAGTCTCAACATTCTGTCTTGATTAATGTAGCCTGGTAAGTGAATTAGGAAATTCCTCAAGTGGTAGTATAGAGTGACTTTTAGACAGGTTATCGTTGTGGTTAAAGGGAGGCAGGAGTATCAACTGACAGCCTCCCATCATCATTAAAAAATTCTACCTCCACTTTTAAAGGAGTTGATCTAGCTTTGAGCGTCCTGATTTAGTTGTCTTTTCTTTCCTGCACAGTGGGATGGTTAGAAAGATTTTGATCTTGTGTGTACTTATTTCTTAACATTTTGGAATATTCATATGGAATAAAAAATCCATACATTTCTAATAAACTATTTTATAAGATGTTGCCAATTTAAAGTTTATACACAAGTCAATTTTTATGACAGCCCTATTTAATAGGCATGATAAATGTTTTAATTGGGGGTTTACAGCTGAGTAAATTAAGGCTCTGGGAAGTTAAAGAAAAGAATGGCTGTGAACTGGCCATCTTATACACTACAGAACAACTTAAAGTTGCACACACACACAAAAATGATGTTATGTGGCTACTGCTGCTGCTACTGCTAAGTCGCCTCAGTCGTGTCCAACTCTGTGCAACCCCATAGATGGCAGCCCACGAGTCTCCCCAGTCCCTGGAATTCTCCAGGCAAGAACACTGGAGTGGGTTGCCATTTCCTTCTCCAATGCATGAAAGTGAAAAGTGAAAGTGAAGATGCTCAGTCATATCTGACTCTTAGCAACCCCATGAACTGCAGCCTACCAGGCTCCTCCACCCATGGGATTTTCCAGGCAAGAGTACTGGAATGGGTTGCCATTGCCTTCTCCAGTTATGTGGCTAAAACCCTCATTTTCTGACTCAAAGCTCTTTCCACTTTATCATTTTGCCCTTAGGGTTATCTTTTTTACATATTAAGATTTTATTTTTAGTGTTTTTTCAAATCAGACATGCTGTATACATGCTGTGACAGAAAGCCCTAGAATCAGTTATTTAAGATGTTTTGGTTTTCCTGGGCACCAATTTCCACATTAACCATTCTAAATGAAGCATAAAGCTACTGTGGGAAAGGAAGACCAGGGGAATGCAATTAGGATATTTAGTTTTATTCTATACATAGCACCATAGTGATACAGATGAACCCACTTTGTATTCATAGTCACATTTTCCAGTCATCTGGACCATTGATCACAAACATCTGTCATTAGCTCTCAAATTCAACTGAAGGCATGAGGACTTTGTGTTTGATGGGATAGCTGTTGGCATGGATGAATTTGTGTTTTTCTTCCATGGAAAGTTTCTATATTTTTCAGGATACATACAAGAGTGGATTTGTGGCACCATTGTTCTACCACTTTGATTTTCATTAATATAAATTGTCAGTATTATTTCTGTCCACAGAAGAGAGTGAGATGGCTTTGCTTTTATTACTATTCCTCATTATGACAATCATGAACAACAGGTGATGAGAATGTATCAGGAACGTTCAGAGTTCAGTTCAGTCTATCAATTGTGTCTGACTCTTTGTGACTCCATGGACTGCAGCATGCCAGGCCTCCGTGTCCATCACCAACTCCCAGAGTTTACCTAAACTCATGTCCATTGAGTCGGTGATGCCATCCAACCATCTCATCCTCTGTCATTCCCTTCTCCCCTTGCCTTCAATCTTTCCCAGGGTCTTTTCTAATGAGTCAGTTCTTCGCATCAGGTAGCCAAAGTATTGGAGTTTCAGCTTCCAATGAATATTCAGGACTGATTTCCTTTAGGATTGGATCTCCTTGCAGTACAAGGGACAAGAGCCTACAACCCAGGGAGCATGTCTTCTTCCCTGAAGATCACCAACCATTACAAGATTCATAGCAAAATCAAGGCTGGGAAGAACTGCCAAAGCATCTCACCTGTATAAGCAATGATTGGTCGTCTTCTCTAGTGAGTCAAGTATTTGCCCAATGTGCTCAATCATTTCATGGGTAAACTCTCCCACCTTTTTTCCAATGAGACGTTCTGAAGTATATAAAATTCCAAGTTTTGTTCTTGTTAAGTCACCCAGTTGTGTCCAACTCTTTTCAATGCCATGGACTGCAGCACACCAGGCCTCCCTGTCCCTCACCATCTGCCAGAGTTTGCCCAAGTTCATGTTCATTGCATCGGTGATGCCGTCCAGCAGTCTCATCCTCTAATACCCTCTTCTCCTTCTGCCCTCAATCTTTCCCAGCATCAGGGACTTTTCCAATAAGTTGTCTGTTCACATCAGATGAACAAAATGTTAGAGCTTCAGTTTCAGCATCAGTCCTTCCAGTGAAACTTCAGGGTTGATCGCCCTTAAAATTTACAGGTTTGATCTCCTTGCTGTCTAAAGGACTTTCGGGAGTCTTCTCCAGCACCACAGTTTAAAAGCATCAAATCTTAGGAGTTCTGTCTTCTTTAAGGCCCAGCTCTCACAGCTGTACATGACCACTGGGAAGACCACAGCCTTGACTATATGGATCTCTGTGAGCAGAGTAACATCTCTGCTTTTCAGCACACCATCTAGGTTGGTCATCACTTTCTGCCAAGAAGCATTGTCTTCTGATTTGATGGCTGCAGTCACAGTCCACAATGATTTTGGAGCCCAAGAAGAAGAAATCTATCACTCCTTCCACATTTTCCCCTTCTATTTGCCATGAAGTAATGGGACCACATACCATGATCTTAGTTTATTTAATATTTAGTCTGAAGCTGGCTCTTTCACTCTCCTCTTTCACCCTCATCAAGAGGCTCTTTAGTTCCTCTTTGCTTTCTGCCATTAGAGTGGTATCATCCGCATATCTGAGGATGTTGATGTTTCTCCCACCTATATACCTGCCATGAGAACCTCATGAATTGTATAAAATTCCAAGTTTTCTGGTAGCTAAATCCTTGGCCTGATTCCTGGGATGGGTCTTTTACTTTCAGCTTAAAACAGGTGAACTAGAATCACTTTCTGTCCAGCATTTACTAGAGCTCTGGGCACATATATTAAATCTCTCTAAACTCCAGTTTTACTCATAGTACAATAAGAATGCTATTGTATCCACATTTTACTTTTTGGTTGATTATGGAATATAACCTTTTTCTTTGTAGCTGTAGTTACACTGTACTGTAAAATTCTCAGACCAACAGATGTAGTAGATGTAATGTGTTTTATGATTATAAAGGATCAGTACTTAAACCAAACAAGTAAGCTATGCACACAAGCAGGAATGCTCAAGACTGTTCTGCCATACCTGTTCACCACTAGAGATTTCATAAGTCCTGTAAACTGCTAAAAAGAAGAGAGCCCTGAATCTGCATATATCATCTTATGTTCTTTCTTTTAGTCTAACTTACTGATTCTCAAGCGTTAGCAAGCTTAAGTATTACTCTTTCAGGTTATATACACCAAGCCACTCTGCCCTGCTGAGTAGACAAAGGATTTTTAGGAATAACTTTTGCATAAGTTTCTTATTATCTCTAAATTTAATATAATTCATCCTCCTTGTAAGAAAACTCTGTGGCATTACTGCTTATTTTCCTGGGTGTATTCTGGTCCAAGCACTTACAGTGAAAGCCCATAAATGTTTCTGAGCCTCAGTTTCCTTCTTTGTAAAACGTAGTAATAAAACCCACCTTAAAGATTTTAGTGAGGACCTAATTCAAGACTAGGTACCGAAAATTCTGTGTGTGATGGGTGGCACATTGTATCTGCTTAGTAAATGTTATTTCCTTTCCCATCTTACATTCCCTACAGCCTATCCCATGCTGAAAATCAGAAATGGGTGGTCATTTCTGGGTTCAAAACCACACAACTGTTTTCTCTTGTCTTTAATTTGCTTTCATACGTTGTATAACTGCATAAACTCCAAAATACTCATTGATGAGAATTCTTTTGGATAAGTGGTTGTGCGGTTTTGCATGTCTTGTCAAGTTAGATGAGTAAAAGGGTGGATACATCAACTTTAACCAGAAGCTAAGACCTGAGATTTCCCTAGAAAACCTGCTGTTCTATATGATCTTACAGAGGTTGGCAGGCTTTTGATATTGAATCTGTTTAAATGCCCACTTCGGCCAAAGAATTTTGAAAGAGGGAAGAATTAGATGAGATTTGAGTCTTTCCATGTTAAGACTCACCAACCTTAATTGCATTTTTACTGATATCAGACAATACCACGTGAAAGAGCATGTTCCTATTAAAGTGTCAACACTTGTGAAAGTTGTTGGCTTATTCTTAATTTGTGGTGAATTTGGGAGTTAGACATAAATGCTGGCACTGCTCATCCATCAATCAGTGGACACCCTACAGGATGACCAATGTTTGAAAGATTGATAATATAAAATTAGGTACTGGTGAGGATATAGAATAACTGGAAATTTCATACTTTTCTGGTAAGAATGTCAAGTGCTAAACCACTTGAGACAACTATCAATCTGTAACAAAATATGTGCTTCCTCTATAACCAAGCGATCCTACTCCTAACATATGTCCACAAGATATTAAACAGTTATGTCTTCAAAAAGATCATATATGCTTTTAGCAGCTATATTCACAACAGACAGTATCTGTCCATAGGAAAATGATAAATGAATCATGATGTGTTCATAAAATTACATAGCAATAAAAAGAACTAACTATACATACATTCAACACATGTATGAAACGCAAAAATTTTATGTTGAATGAAATAACCAAGTTATAATACAAAAGAGTTCATAAGGTATAATTCCATTAATGTGAAGTGCACAAATAGGCAAAAACAATCTATGCCCTTGGCAGTACAGATATCATAGTCAGATAGTATCAGGTATCGTAGTCAGAATAGTATCTGCATTTGCCTATGGTGGGTAGCTGATGGCTGGAAAGGGTCATATTTACATCTTTCTGTGGGATGACATTGTTCTAAATATTGATATGGATAATGTCAATATATAAAAATTTGTAAAGACGTGCTTCAAAGATTTATAGATTTCATTACATTCATATTATCCTTGAAATTCCAAATAACCTATATATTGCCATGGAAGAGATTTATTAGCATAAGATATATCACAGGAAATTAGTGACTTTATATGAAAAACTTTCTGAATATCCAGTTTCTTCAACAAATACATAGCATTGAAAAAAAGGGATCAGTTCAGTTCAGTCATTCAGTCGTGTCCGACTCTTTGCGACCCCATGAATTGCAGCACGCCAGGCCTCCCTGTTCATCACCATCACCGGGAGTTCACTCAGACTCACATCCATTGAGTCAGTGATGCCATCCAGCCATCTCATCCTCGGTCGTCCCCTTCTCCTCCTGCCCCCAAACCCTCCTAGCATCAGAGTCTTTACCAATGAGTCAGCTCTTCGCATGAGGTGGCCAAGGTACTGGAGTTTCAGCTTCAGCATCATTCCTTCCAAAGAACACCCAGTATTGATCTTCAGAATGCACTGGTTGGATCTCCTTGCAGTCCAAGGGACTCTCAAGAGTCTTCTCCAACACCACAGTTCAAAAGCATCAATTCTTTGGCTCTCAGCCTTCTTCACAGTCCAACTCTCACATCCATACATGACCACAGGAAAAACCATAGCCTTGACTAGACGGACCTTAGTCGGCAAAGTAATGTCTCTGCTTTTGAATATGCTATCTAGGTTGGTCATAACTTTTCTTTCAAGGAGTAAGTGTCTTTTAATTTCATGGCTGCAATCACCAACTGTAGTGACTTTGGAGCCCCCAAAAATAAAGTCTGACACTGTTTCCACTGTTTCCCCATCTAATTCCCATGAAGTGATGGGACCAGATGCCATGATCTTCATTTTCTGAATGTTGAGCTTTAAGCCAACTTTTCCANATCTTCTGCTTCTGTTAGGTCCATACCATTTCTGTCCTTTATCAAGCCCATCTTTGCATGAAATGTTCCCTTGGTATCTCTAATTTTCTTGAAGAAGGCTTTCTTATCTCTTCTTGCTATTTTGGAACTAACTACTATTAAAGGTTTGAAATTATTTAATTAAAAAATAAACATCAGTCAAATGCAATTTATGTGAACTTTCTTTGGGTTCTAATTTATTTTTAACTTAGTTTTATTTTGTAGTAATTTGGGGGAAAATTGAGTGTGGATTGGTTAGTAAATTATATTAAGGGTATAGTACTAATTTTATTAGATGTGATAATGCTATTGTGACTCAAAGTGAAATGAGAGAGTTTCTGGGATTTTCATTATATATTTCAACCAATACAGTGAGAGCAGAGAGGTGAAACAAGAAAGGCTAAGTGTTACTCAGGAGTAAATCCAGTTTTATGACTTGAGTGACTAAAATATAATAAAAATAATAAAGCAATATCAGAATGGAATGAGGGTATGAGTAATGAGTCCAGGTGTTGATGTTTCCAATGAACCATTCAAGAGGAGATTCTTGGCTATGTGGCCAGGAGCTCATCACTTAGTTCTGGACTGGAGAGGAAGATGGAGGGAGTCATCAGTCCTTCAAATTGCAGCTCTGAGTTGTGTGGGGGTATTTTCTGCACTGATTATTTTTTAAAATTTTTATTTTATATGGAGTATGGTTGATTTACAATGTTGTGTTTCAGGTCTACAGCAAAGTGATTCTGTTATACACATATCTATTCTTTTTCAGATTTTTTTCCCATTTAGGGTATTACAGAATATTGAGTAAAGTTTCCTGTGCCATATAGTAGGTCCTTGTTGGTTATCTAGTTATATATAGTAGTGTATGTATGTTAATTCCAATTTATTCCCCCCACCACCACCACACACACATTTCCAGTTTGGTAACCATATGTTGGTTTTCTTTGTGAGTCTTTCTGTTTTGTGAATAAGTTTATTTGGATAAATTTTTAAATTCCACAGATAAGTGGTATCATACAGTATTTGTCTTTGATTTATTTGTTTAGAATGATAATCTCTAGGTTCATCCGTGTTGCTACAAATAGCATTATTTCATTCTTTTTATGGCTGAGTAATATTCCATCATATGTATGTACCACATCTTCTTTAACTACTTATCTATAGATGGATATTTTGGTTGCTTCTATGTCTTGACTGTTGTGAATAGTGCTGCTATGAACATTGGGGTGTATGTATCTTTTAGAATTATGACTTTCTACAAATATATGTCAAGTTGCAGCTCTGAGTTTGAAAGAGAGCAGATGAATAGAACAGAAGTGGGCAGAAGCTGAAGTCCCCCGACCCTCAAAGAGTAGACAAGTAAAGTAGAGACCCTCGAGGATGCTAAGAAGCATTAATGAGGGAGAACTGGGAGGAAGATAAAAACCAGTAAGCCCAGGAAAGTCGGGAATAGAAAAAAGTACCTTTTGAATATCACTCAGCAAATATTTTCTGAGCACCTGCTATCCAGGCACTGGGATTGGGCTGCTGACAGATCACTGATGGTACCTCCCTGGGGCTGTCCCAGGGGGCTGCCTGGGACAAGCACGAGGTGGCAGTAATGGAGAGCAATCAAGACAGTGAGTGGTTGGTTACTCTTACCAGAATGGTAGGAGAGAAAGCAGAGTGAGCTGGTGATGGAAATTTGAAAAGGCTCTCTCCTCCTAGAGCTGATGCAGCAGAGGATCATCTTCCTGCGAGAGCCAAGCCCCTTGACACTGCTCTCATCATAGGCCCATCCTTGGTGTGATACAATTGGAATCGAGATTCGTTGCGTTTCAAGCAAGAAAGCTCAGCATAGGGCCCTGCAGTCAACCACACTGCAAAAAAAAAAGCCGGAAAACAGTAATCTCTCCAGCAGAGAATTAAAGGTGACCTACTTTTAGACTTTTGGGCTTAGCATGCCCGAGTGGAGACCCTATTTGCCAAGTCTCGGCCCACGGTTAATTTACTTTCGTTTTATTTTTCCTACTCCTGGATTGAATTATCATCACCTTCCTGAAAAGCTGTGTGTGTAATGGAAAAGCTGACACCAGCCAAAGTGGATTGTAGCAGCCCAAATGAGTCTCCTATTATCGCCCTATTACATGAGGAACAGCCTTCTCTTTGCCCTTCATTCATCACCTGCTAACTATGAAAACCTAATCAACCCACTGTGTTTTAATGGCAGAAGTTCTGCTCCCTGACTTGCGCTGCCCAACACACCCCCGCCCAGCCCCAATTCCAGGAGCAGACAGATGAGTTCCATTTGGAGCTGAAATTATTGTGTGAGAAAATCACAGTTAGGGGCAAGGAGATTTTTTTCCTTTGCCTCCATGGGACAGGAAGCATTAAAGTCCAAAACCGACTCACACACTCAGACCAGAGGACTTCAGCTTTGCCTTGTGCCTCCTGCTGAAGGCTTTTAAGATCCCTCCTGATGTTTTCATAAGCATTTTCAGTGTATTAAAAATATATCCTAGGAAATGATTTTAATCGTGGGTGTTTCCTGGCCTGTGTCACACACAGTATACATTTAGGACAATTTATCCCGCCCCTCCACTGTGCCCTAAAGCAAGGCCCATTTGTGAAATCTAATTATACCTGTTTCTTTCTTTAAAAAGAAGGACATTTTTAGATCTTTCACCAGGCACATTTCTCATGCTTGGAAGATTTTTGTTTGATTTTTCTCCTCCTTGGGGGGGATTTTATTTACTTATTTATTTACTTGAGAGGCCCCAAATGATTGGAGGCCTGATATTTATTTATTTTAACACCAATTTCCACAGGACACTGTGTAGGAGACAATGTAAACTCTCTTTAGTGAAGCACTTCAGTTCTGAAAGCTTCTTAGCTGTCGCTTCCCAGTACTTTTTTTTTTTTCTTTTTAGTCATGGGTGATCTCTCCTCTCCTTGCAGGACTGAGAGTTCATGAGAGTTCATGGCTGTTTCTAACTCAGAATTTGCAGAAATAGAAAAATATGCTCCTCGAGATCATCATTCTCTCCCTCTTGCAGCTGCTCATCCATAACGAGGGCTTCCCTGGTAGCTCCACTGGTAGAGCCCGCCTGCAATGCAGGAGACCCCAATTCTATTCCTGGGTTTGGAAGATCCCCTGGAGAAGGAATAGACTACCCACTCCATCCCTGAGGAGAAAAGACAGGCTACCCACTCCACTGTTCTAGGGCTTCCCCGGTGGTTCAGCCAGCTGCCTGCAATGTGGGAGACCTGGGTTCGATCCCTGGGTCGGAAGATCCCCTGGAGAAGGAAAAAGCTACCCATTCCAGTATTCTGGCCTGGAGAATTCCATGGACTGTATAGTCCAAGGGGTCCCAAAGAGTTGAACACAAGTGAGTGATTATAGGGCAAAACACAACTTGGTCCCAGACCCACGAGTGATCCCTGCCATTGTCACAGGCACAAAAAGAATTGTTTTTCCTAAGCAGCTTTGTGAAAATGGATATATCCTTGGTCTAGTGTTTCTGTTGAATCTCAAACACTTGGTGAAAGCAGAAATGAGGAAAACAAAATGCAGATCGAATCGGGGGAATTTCCATTTCCTCAGTTTGGTTTACTAGAGAATCAGTCCATAGAAGATGATGATGCCATTTGCACCAAGTCAGAGTGGCTGTTTGTCAAGGGCGTCTAGCATTCTATTTGTATTCTTACCTAGCCCACATGTTTAATGATGTCTCTTCTCCATTTCTCATCCAGACATATTTTTTTTTTATCTGCTTTCAATGCTAATGCCTCGCTGTCCTGTTTTTCAAATTAAATATTGTACTTAAAATATTAATACTCCTTGCTCTTTGATTCTTTGTTTATTCATCTTATGCAAAACACAACAGTGAGCCCTCCATCTGTATTAAATGCTACAGTATGGGCAGATTCAATGACTTATTAATGACTTTTCCATGATATGAAGAGCTAGGGCTTTATATAATCATGCAATTCTTATTCAGAAATGCTCTGCTGGTACTACCCTGTAGGGAAAAAATGAAATACGTCTGTCTTTTCAAAGAAAAAATGACTTGTTTTGTGAAGACCATTGTCGAGACCACTATTGAAAGTAGGCCGAGTCACTTCGGTCTCCAAGGAAGTTAGCTCATGTCTTGAAGTATCTGGCTATATACATTTTTGTAAAATTTTTTGAATTTAAAACCATGTACCATAAAGGTGTATAGTTCAGTGAATTATCATGAAGTGTACAGTCAAAAATAATATGTTTAAGGTGCCTTATTTTTGTCTCTGGCCCTTATTCTATTAGGTTATTTCTGCTTTGTGTATGATTTATAGGTGGTGTTTGTATACATTTTTATAAGGCCTAGATATGAATCTTCTGTCTATTGTATGTGTTAATAACCCACTACGGAGGCTACATTTTCACTCTTTTGATGTCTTTTGATGAATTGAAGTTCTTAATTTTATTGCAGTCCAATTTATCAAGTTTTCCACTATGGTTAGTAGGGGAAAAAAGTGTTTTTTCTGTTTTAAATATCTCTCCCTATTCCACTGTCATGAAGTCTTCACTATTACTTCCTAGATTTACTGCTTGTCCTTCATAGTTAGATCTACTTTACTCAGAAATTTACTTTAGTATTTATGTGAGAGGCACAGGATATTACTAGAATGTTTGTGGAAGATGCTTGCCTTGGCTAGTTTATCTCTTATATAGATCCTTTTGGCTGCAATATGGAAGATGGACAAAGTGTGAATCAGGGAGACTATTTTGAATCTTCTGCCTCAGTAGTTCAGGTGAGAAATGATTAGGGTAAGGAATTAGGTGGAAGCAGTGAAAATGGAGAGAAGTAGCTGGATTTGAGATATGTCTCAGAGGTTGAGCCTTCTAATTTTACAGTTGGAGGGAGAGAAGAAGCCAGCTTAAGAATGCTTCCTTGGTTCTTGACTTGAACAACTGGGTGAGTGATGATATTATAGGAATAAATGAGTGAATGGATGAAACAGTGGACTTGTCCAAGATAAACAGGCAAGTCGTTGGCCAGACTTGAGCTGCCAAGTGTTTAACTTTTTTCCATTATACCAGCATAATTCAGAGAATATTCCACTGAAGTCTAGTTTCAAAGTATTATAGAAAAACAAAGTAACAATCTCTGGTTACATAATTTGGGATATTTTATGTATTAACTCCCTTGGTGATTTAATATATACATTACTTAAGTCTCTGAGAACCTCTGCAAGAACAAAAAATATTTCTTTGGCTCTATGTAACCTAGTATTTCTCAATTTTTTTCCATAAAAGCATTTTAAAAGGGAGACTTGTTAATATTTCCATGAAATGAATGTTAATATTCTATGGAATCATCTTTAGGAAAAGTTTTTCTTCAATTTACTACCATGTTAACATATATAAAACACAAACACACACACGTAGACTATGGCCTTACTTTAGTAAATATCATTGTTTTCAGGTTTGTCTATTTCTGCAATCTAACACAAGTGGTAAAACGTCTTTTAACTGCCCTTTCTCAAGGGCAGTTCCCTGTGTTATAATAATTGAAAATTAAGAAGTTACAGAGTTGTAATTAAATTGTCCCCTTTGAACCTTTGTTGACTGAAGCTGCATATTAACCACATCCCATTCAGACAGGAGTAGCAAGAAATATTCAGGACACCAACTGCTACAAGATAACATAACAAGCTTTGACAGCTTCCTAATTACCTGACTATCCAGCAGTTAAGCACTCTTTAACACTGTAGCAATTTTCTTCTTTGCACATAAGTCAAAAGGTATATCTAATTTGCTATTTAATTGATATCTATATTGCTGCTTTGAAAGGAAATTACACTCTCCAGTATGTTTAACTATTAATTTGTAACCTTTGATCTGCATATGAGAAATAATTATAAAAAGAAACTACTTATGTTATCAGCTATGATGATGTCAATAATAGATAAATCTAGAAAATGGAACTAAAAATGAATCCTTTTTTTTTTTAAGCAAGCTTTTTTTTCAAGGTCTAACCCACTTTCTGTTTAATGGCTATGTATTCTTGCAAATTTCATTTCACCCTGCTAAACTTTCTTGTTCTCATCCATAGAATGGGGAAAATAATCAACTTAGGGTCACCACAGACATCAAATATAAAATGATGCACATACAAGGATTAGAATGGAATCTGATCCATTGAGAACAATGATAGGGCTTCAGCATAGAGAGTAATTTTTACTTGCCTTGGGCTGTGCTAAGCTCTTAACAGGCATATTCTTGGCTGAAATCCAAAGAGCCCTGTGAGTTGGGTAGCATCACTGATCCTGTTTTATAATAACAGCAACAAGAAAAGCAAAATGCGGCCTAAAGTCTCCAAGTAACGTGGCCAAGGCCAAAGAGCTAGTATGTGATGGAGGTAGACTTTGACCTAAGTCTATCAGTGTGCAGAACGTCATACTCTTCCTACTGAAAGAATCTTGTGAAAATAATCATTCTATAAAAGAAGTAGTGGAAGCAGAGAGTATCTATACATTAAAGTAGTGTGGATGGACAGCCATTATGGAGAACGGTATAGAGATTCCTTAAAAAAATCTAGGAATACATCTACCATATATGTGTGTATATGTGTGTGCTCAGTTGCATCCAACTCTTTGAGACCCCGTATAGTGCACCAGGCTCTTCTGTCCATGGGATTTTACAGGTGAGAATACTGGAATGGGTTGCCAGTCTCTTTTCCAGGGCATCTTCCTAATCCTGGGATTGAACCCACATCTCTTGCATCTCCTGCTTTGGCAGGTGGATTCTTTACCACCAGCACCACCTGGGAAGCCCTAAATCTTCCATAGGGCCCAGAAATCCCACTACTGGGCATATATCCGGAGGAAGCCACAATTCTAAAAGACACATGTACCCCCAATGTTCGCTGCAGCACTATTTACAGTAGCCAGAACATGGAAGCAATCTAGAAGTCCATCTGCAGATAAATGGATAAAGAAGATGTGGTGCATATATACAATGGAATATTAATTGGCCATAAAAGAGAACAAATTTGAGTCAGTAGTAGTGATGTAGATGAACCTAAGCCTGTTATGCAGCGTGAAGTAAGGAAGCAAAAAACAAATATCACATATTAAAGCATATACATGGAATCTAGAAAATTGGTATTGAACCTGTTTGCAGGGAAGGAATGGAGACACAGATGTAGAGAACGGACTTGTGGAAACAGCAGAGGAAGGAGAGAGTGATACGAATTGAAGAAAGTAGCATTGACATATACGTACTATCACGTGTGAAATAGGTGAGAAGTTGCTGTATAACACAGGGAGCCCAGCTTCGTGCTCTGTGATAACCTAAAGGGGTGGGATGGGAGGAGGAGAGGGAGGCACATAAGGGAGGGGATATATGTATAATTATGGCTAATTATAATTATTGTATGGAAGAAACCAACACAATATTGTAAAGCAATTTTCTTCCAGTTAAAAAAAATAAACTAAAAAACAAAGGAAAAGAGTAAAGTAGTAAAAGAGTAAAAGTAAAAAGAGTAAAGTAACTTGTCCATTCCCCACAGAAAGGATCTAGATTATGTATAAAGATTGTTTAAACTGTTATAAACCAAAATGATATTTAAAACCTTAAAACCACCAATCTCACTAGACTTAATACTTCCTTTTAGATAAATACATGCTTGTTTAGAGAATTCTGGGTTAACTGCCATACAAGGAATATCAGAAATGAATTTCCTGCCTGTAAAAAGCTAATAGTCTAGTAGGGAGAGAATACAGTGTCAGGCATATATTATTTTATCCCTAAGTATATGAGAGGTAGCTCCTTGAATATGATGATTTTAGACCAACACAGATAAGATTGTAACCAAACATAAGATATAACATCAGTCAGTCGGCTCAGCCACTCAATCATGTCTGACTCCTTGTCACCCCATGGAATGCAGCACACTGGTCTTCTCTGTCCATCACCAACTCCCAGAGCCTACTCAAACTCATGTCCATTGAGTCAGTGATGCCATCCAACCATCTCATCCTCTGTTGTCCCCTTCTATTCCTGCCTTCAATTTTTCCCAGAATCAGGGTCTTTTCCAATGAGCCCATTCTTCACATCAGGTGGTTAAAGTACTGGAGTTTCAGCTTCAGCTTTAGTTGTTCCAGTGAATATTCAGGACCGATTTCCTTTAGGATAGACTGATTGGATCTCCTTGCAGTCCAAGGGACTCTCAAGAGTCTTCTCCAATACCGCAGTTTAAAAGCATCATCTTCTGCAGTCAGCTTTCTTTATAGTCCAACTCTCACATCCATACATGACTACTGGAAAAACAATAGCTTTGACTAGATGGACTTTTGCTGGCGAAATAATGTCTCTGCTTTTTAATATGCTGTCTAGTTTGGTCATAGCTTTTCTTCCAAACAGCAAACATCTTTTAATTTCATGGCTGCAGTCACCATCTGCAGTGATTTGGGAGCCCCCAAAAATAAAATCTGTCACTATTTCCATTTTTTCCTCATCTATTTGCCATGAAGTGATGGGACTGGATGCCATGATCTTTGTTTTCTGAATGTGAGTTTTAAGCCAACTTTTTCACTCTCCTTTTTCACTTTCATCAAGATATGACATAGAGAAACACTTTTTGAGAGATGTGAACAAGGAGTATTTGGGTAATTGCAAAAGGTTTTTCAGAAGAGATGGCTCTTCATCTGGATGCAATTAGAATACATGTGTTGACTGGACAGTTTGACTACAGTTGTACACAGAAGGATATGTCTGGTATGCACTTGTCAGCTGTTCCTAGGAAGCTTAAGGTAGTCAGCCTGTTTGGAAGTAAATTCACTAGGAAGTGAGAGAAACAGTGATGTTTCCAGGACAGGGAGTTTATACTTGATGGAAAACAAACTCTTCAAGACAATTTTTAAGTTGCATGATGCCTTTGGTTTGTAACTTTGTAAGCATTCTAAAAATGATTCAGCAAAATTTCTGAGAAACGTACCCTTCAAAAATTTTAGAACATTATTTATTTCTACAAATACTGTTTCAAATTTCATTAATGTCAGATACACTCTCATTAGCTTTTTGTCTCCCAGACCAAACCAACCTAAGCATCAGCTTTTTCCATACAAGTTTCATCAAGTGTTGTAATTCTAAATATCTAATGAAGCATACTTAGTCCATGCTAAGTTGACTCTTGTTTGTATCATTGTTAATAGCTGTGTGCACTTCTTTAGTCTTGCCTTTGTAGAGGCTCAAAGAAGGACCAGACATTATCTGTCTACATTTCCCATATCATCTTCTCTATGACTTTTCTTCTTGGTCTTTTCTCATTTACCATACTTCTTCCCGGAAGTGTTTCAAACTTTTGAAGTTCTCATATACATATAGTTGTAAGTTTCATGTGTTTGCACCATCTTTTGCTTCTCTCTTCTTTCCCATTTTGTGAGAACCCCTAGGAAAACATAATCACTTCCCCATACTCATCCACAAGTTAGATTAAGAAGTCTTTCTTTGGGTACTTCTCTTTTGCTCCTTCATTCCGAAAAGCCACATATTCAATTTTGTACCTTTTTAAAAATGTTAGCATAGAAGGATGCCTCTCTTTTTTCTAAATACCTTAGCTTTGTACTAACAAGAGGAACCTGATGGCTAAAACAGTTTCACTGAAAGTTTCACTTCTCTGTAGACTAAAAGTGTTTAACCCTTCCTAGTAGAAAAGATATTTAAATAGTTTAATAAAAGTTATAAATCCTCCTCGTAGGGAAAGAAAATCTTATGTTGTCAAAATGTTAGATGAATAAGGACTAAAACCTCTTCTTTGCCTCTTCCTAGGCATGTGGTCATGGGCATACTACCCGCTTCTAGTCTTCTGGCAAATATTAGCATCTATATATTTGGGTTTTCATGAGGATTAAATGAGATACTCTATATAACAGGGCATAGCTTGTTGCCTGGCTTAATCAGTGTTTGTTATCATGTTATTTGTATTTAGTGTCTCAGGCTTTGCAGTGGGAATAGAAGTCAGGGCAGGGAAGCTGGTCTTTTGAGACTTTTGTGAGAATCTGAAGAGTAATTTCCAGGTCAAGAACTGTGGTGGGAAAAGCATTTTTCATTTCATTTCCAGGCCAACCAAGGGTTGCTTCTTGCAGCCCTCTTATAAATGAGGTCAGGGAGAAAAACAAACCTTGTTGAAAAACACAAAGAAACAGAACCTGGTCAAAGCACAGAGAATCTGTCTGCAACACCAAGGATTAAGATTTAGGATTGTTTTGCTCATTTACCATTCAGAGGAACATTACCAAAATATCCTCTTAGCAATTAAGAAAATTGCCTCTGATTTAATTATTGCTTGAGTCTAGAATATCTGTTGTTGTCCAAGTATGCAGTAAACAATGACAAATCAGATTTTAGTATGCTATACACCATCCTCCCCAGGTCAAGTAATTGATTTCATTTCATTTCATTCAGTCGCTCAGTCGTGTCCGACTCTTTGCGACCCCATGAATCGCAGCACGCCAGGCCACCCTGTCCATCACCAACTCCCAGAGTTCACTCAGACTCACGTCCATCGAGTCCGTGATGCCATCCAGCCATCTCATCCTCTGTCATCCCCTTCTCCTCCTGCCCCCAATCCCTCCCAGCATCAGTCTTTTCCAGTGAGTAAACACTTCGCATGAGGTGGCCAAAGTTCTGGAGTTTCAGCTTCAGCATCATTCCCTCCAAAGAAATCCCAGGGCTGATCTCCTTCAGAATGGACTGGTTGGATCTCCTTGCAGTCCAAGGGACTCTCAAGAATCTTCTCCAACACCACAGTTCAAAAGCATCAATTCTTCGGCGCTCAGCCTAAATTTCCATTGCCTCTTTGACATTTGCTATGTAAATCAGCAAGGAAAATAATCTCTGGGCTTCAGTTTCTGTATTTATAAAATAGGACTAATGGATTAAGGGCCAAAATACAAGTTCCAGAGCCAAAACACTCAATTCTATCATAGTTCTACTACTTACTAGCTATGTATGATCTAGGACAAGCTACTTAAAACCCTGTACCCCAGTTGTCTCATTTGTTTAATAGAAGAAAATATGAATAATCTTCCACATAAGATATTTGGAGGACTGCATTTTCTCCTATGGTATGTAGCAAGGTGTCTGGTATATACTAAATGATCAATAAATACTCATATCACCATCATTTACTGTGAGAATCAAATGAAATGTAGTAAAAATACTTTCACTGTATAAGTAACTACACAGGTTGTATACTTCCTTATTACTATATCACCTTCTGAAGGACACACTTGTCTTCTAGTACCAGGTTTCTAGAACCACCGTGCTTTTACAAACTCATACATATGATGGAGATCCTTCCAAATACTGGCATACTGATGGTGTGAGGTTTTTGGCAAAGAGGGCTTTTGATCAATCCTAATGTAGTACATCATACGAAATGCCAGGCTGGATGAAGCACAAGCTGGAATCAAGATTGCTGGGAGAAATATCAATAGCTCAATAACCTCAGATATGCAGAGGACACCACCTTTATGGCAGAAAGTCAAGAAGATCTAAAGAGCCTCTTGATGAAAGTGAAAGAGGAGAGTGAAAAAGTTGGCTTAAAACTCAACATTCAGAAAACTAAGATCATGGCATCTGGTCCCATCACTTCATGACAAATAGACGGGGAAATAATGGAAATAGTGACAGACTTTATTTTGGGGGGCTCCAAAATCACTGCAAATGGTGACTACAGCCATGAAATTAAGAGACACTTGCTGCTTGCAAGAAAAGCTATGATCAACCTAGACAGCATATTAAAAAGCAGAGACACTACTTTGCCAACAAAGGTCCATCTAGTCAAAGCTATGGTTTTTCCAGTAGTCATGTATGGATGTGAGAGTTGGAGTATAAAGAAAGCTGAGCACGAAAGAATTGATGCTTTTGAACCGTGGTGTTGGAGAAGACTCTTGAGAGACCCTTGGACTGCAAAGAGATCCAACCAGTCCATCATAAAGGAAATCAGTTCCAAATATTCATTGGAAGAACTGAGGCTGAAGCTGAAATTCCAATATTTTGGCCACCTGATGTGAAGAACTGACTTATTGGAAAAGACCTTGGGAAAGATTGAAGGTGGGAGGAGAAGGGGATGACAGAGGAGATATGGTTGGATGGCATCACCAACTCAATGGACATGAGTTTGAATAAGCTCTGGGAGTTGGTGATGGACAGGAAAGTCTGGTGCACTGCAGTCTATGGGGTCGCAAAGAGTCGGACACAACTGAGCAACTGAACTGAATGTAATACTCAAAAGGTGGTCATTTACTCTGTCTAAAAAGGGTACAGAGAAAAACGCCTTTTGACCCACCTCTTACAGTTATAGAGACTCTTAAGAATTCAAAATATGTCACAAAAGGCAAAATTCTTATAGGAAGTCACTGGTTTGATAACCAGTTAATTGAAAACCAGTTAAACCTCAGACATTCCCCTTATTAAAATATATATATTTTTAAAGGTAGAAGCTTTTATACTTGTGTTACCCTATTTCAAATATTAGAGCTGCACCAACAATATGGTGCTCGGTTAACAAAGGTAAACATGACAGTAGTGGAAACCTGAAGTGTACAGGAATAGCTTTACCCACAAAGAATAAGGCAGGGCTATTTGTAAATGATAGAAATCTGAAACTGGATATTTAAATATGGCAAATGAATGTGACTGAAAGGATGTGGAAATATTATAACCATATTTTCACCTGTCTCATATTAAAGTAGAAAATACTCAATAGCTCTGTGATTTAAATGATATATACATGATGTGAGCGTGTGTAAAGGAGAAGGTTGCTTTTAGAATAAGCTATCCAAAATCCAAACGCTGTTAGAATTTTATTTGTAAAAGCCCAAGTCAGTACAACCAAATATCTAACCACAGTGAAAAACCTTTTTGAAGTTTTGTTTATACTTGAACTGAGCTAAAAGCCATTCCCAGATGACTTCACTGTTAAAGAATCTGCCTGCTGATGCAGGAGATACAGGTTTGATCCCTGGGTGGGGAAGATCCCCTGGAGGGTGAAATGGCAACCCACTCCAGTATTCTTACCTGGAGAATCCAGGTAAGGATTCTAGAGGAACCTAGCAGGCTATAGTCCATAGGGTTGCAAAAAATCAGATATGACTGAGCTGGCACACAAAATATCTTCCAGGTTACTATTGTATGCATTACTGGTAATTTTTTCAGTATGTAACTCTTTTCTAAATAATATGAATAAGGGGTGGCATTTAGATCTGCAGCATGTTCTGTGTTCCCTCTACATATTGATACATCCATGAAGTTTCACCATGATACCTTATTTCCCAGATTTGTAGTAATAACAGAGTCACAACCATTCCTGAGGTGCTCAGGAAGTGAGATAAATCTTGAATAAACTGTCACAGTTTATTCTTTACAAACAGCCACTGAAGTATAATACAGAAGTACTTAATTACCTAAAGAAGTTGAAGAAAGCCTTGGCAAGATCACAGTTTTAAAATAGAGAAACAAAAAATATTCCTGTTGATGGTGATAAATTACTTGGTTAGTTCATAAAAAGAAGTAAATATGACCTTACTGAAGGAAGAGTTTGCAGAGGATGGATTGTTTGGTTATATTTTCATTTGTTTTGTGTGCTTGGCTGGCCAGGCAAAGGGTCATCTGGAGTAGACCCCATAGAATAGTAGCTAATCTCTATCAAGATGTCTCCATTTTACTTCTCAAGTAAACAAGCAAAATATATGATTTGGAGCACTCTGTTAGTTCCCTGGAAATGCCATTGCCAACTACCATAAATTGGGAAGCTTAGCACATCAGAATTTCATTTTCATTCTCCCCCATTTTTGGAGTCTAAAAATATGAAATCATTGTGTTGGCAAGAGCTTGCTCCCTCTTCTGGAGATTCTGGATAGAATTCTTTCTGATACTTTCTAGCTTTTAGCGGTGGCCATCAACTATTGGCATCCAAAGGCTTGCAGCTGCATAAATCCAATTTCTGCCTATGTTGTCATACTGTTGTTTTACCTTATGTCCGTTTCTTCTGGTGTTTTACTCATTTTAGAAGGATACATCATACTGGATTAGACCCACCCTAATAGTGCATCCCAACTTGATTACATCTGCAAAGAACCCTTTTAATAAGTAAAGTCATATTCACAGGTGCCAGAGGTTAGAACTGTAATATATTATTTTGGCTGGAGTCGAGTAGGATGAGGGCAGTAGGAGTTGTCACAATTCAACCCATGACAATGGTGTATGGAAAAGGGAAATTACTAGATATTTGAAGTTGTTCTTGCAGAAAAAAAGGTAAACTAGAAAGCTTCAGATTTCAAGAGTAGATCCAACCATTGGGAGATCACTAGAGGTAGTTAAATGGTACCTGATAATTGTCTAGTCAGAGCCCCCATGGCGTGTTACCTAGCTGGTTGCATTTCTTTAAAATTGCATTAAATTGTACCTCATTTTTACTGGGTGGGTTTTTTTCAGTGGGTTTAGTGCCTAAGGGGAAATAACAAGTAACTCTGAGTTTGACCTTGCAAAAAATGTAATTAAGTGACAGTAATTATCAGGCTGCTATTAACTTTGAAACATCTGACACTTGCATACCATCCAAGTTTGCCTGAGTCTGATTTTCAGACTTGAAGAAACAGTTTTTGAACTCAAATATGCAGCTGTGTGTGTGTTTAAATTTATATGCTGTCAGAAATAGTTTTTGACTAAACAGTTTAAACTTGGTCTCATACAAATTAATTGATTCTCCCCAATGGATAGATCCAGATCTCACAGAAGATATAGCTAGTCTCTGGAACCACAATGTGTGAAAACCTGTCCCAACAACAGCTATTTGTCTCTAGTATTTGAACCACATTGCAGGCTCCTGAGGGTCAGGTTGCCCAAAGGCAGCCACTGTACCTCCTGAGTTGCTATCCTTGGTGCTGAATCTTCACTGTATAGGAAGGAAAGTCAAGGTTGCTCAGTCGTATCTGACTCTTTGTGATCGCATGGACTATCCAGTCCATGGAATTCTCCAGGCCAGAGTACTGGAGTGTGTAGCTGTTCCCTTCTGCAGGGGATCTTCCCAACCCAGGGATCGAACCCAGGTCTCCCACATTTCAGGCTATTTCTTTACCAGCTGAGCCACCAGGGAAGGGATCTTTTTCTAGAGTTCCCACATTCCAACCCCACCCTTACCTCAAGCTTCCCCATGAAACAAATTATGGATCAATTTGCATATTTTCAACCATTTTGTGTCCAATATTTACACTTTCTTTTCTGTAAACATTTGGTGACATTTCAAGGCAGCATTATGTAGTGGTTAAGAAGACAGTCTTGGGAGCCAGCAAGGACTGGTTAAAGGACTCCACTACATGACACTGGAAAGCCATTTAATTTATATCAGCTTCTATTTATTTATTTGTAAAATGCTAATGATAATAGCATAATTGGAATAATGCATGCTAGAATTTTCATATACATTGCCCAGCACATACCAATGTACCTCGTCAACACTGCTAACTTTAGATATTATATATCATGTCACATTTTCTAAGATGAAAGTCCATTTTATCATGCAGTAATGAAAGCAAATTTCTTAAAATATTTATATTTACCTCATTATTCCAAAGTTGGGAATTATTTGGGTTAGCCTGAGGGAAAATTTTTGACAACTCTTGCAGTGCAACATAGGAAAGAAGATGAACAGTTTAAATAAGTTTTCTAGGATCCCAGTGCAAATCTAGAGTAGTCTTGTATGTAAATTAATCTCTAGGTCTATAAATAGAAAATAGCTACAAATTCTGCAATTCCAACAATGCAATTTTTCTATAAATAACATCTATTATACAGTAATATCTGGTGACATATATGAATAACATGGCACTTTAATTGTCTCAGATTTACTAGATGCATGTCTTCATCATCCAGTTCTCATTTATGGGTTTTATTGCACATGTCCTTCCACTTTGCCTTGAAACAATTTTTGAATTTTATCTGTTTTATCTGATTGTTGCTTTGCTTATTTTAGCAAGGCAAAACATCTGAAAGGGCTGGAGGTTTGAAATATACCCCAGACTTCTTTCTTGATTTAACATATTAGTTTCATCTGAAGAGTTTAAGCATGCATGAGAGAGTGGCTTCCCCAGGACTGGGAAAACAGAAAGGGTATGAACTCCATGTGAGGTGAGTCTGAGATCAGGGTTAGAAGTATGCAAAGATGCATAAAAAATGGCTAATCATTGCATCAGAGATTCATAATTGCCCTTGTTACTTCACTGATTTGTAATAGGACTATGTTAGCCTTCTTAAATGTCCCAAAATAATTATCTACTTTAAAGAGATAGTGCTGATTTTTAATATTACTGAGCACTAAATAAACATGTGTATAGTCACTCCCCTAAAATACCAAGTATAGTAATAAGTTAGGTGATACGAATGGAAATTTCCTAACTTGAAAATGAGCTTTAAAATAATCAAACATGCAGACACTCAAAACCCAGGATTTACAAACCACTAATATTATTTGAATTCAGAGCCCCCATGAAGGTTTGCAACTAAAGGTATTCCTTATACCCGGCACTCTAAATCACACAATAATATTTTATTGATTTCTAGTGCTTATCACTCTTTGAAGTTTTGTTTGCTTTCTTACTCATTTTTACCTATTCTAACATAAGCTCTGTGAAAGTAGAAAACATATCTTGTCTATTCTGTTCACCACCATATCCTCAGTCTAGAATGTACTAAACACAGAGTTAGTGCTCAAGGAATATTTGTCAATAACAGTAGTAATTTTATTCTTCAAGTGTAGCATAGCCATAATATGTACAAATACTCTAGTATCTTAAAGAGGGAAGAAAGAAAGAAGCTATAGTATTATGACTAAATTATTACCATTTTAATTAAGCTTTTATTTTATATTAGAGTACAGTTGTCTTACAATATTGTGTTAGTTTCAGATATACAGCAAAGTGGTTCAGTTGTTCATATACATATATCCATTCTTTTTCAGATTATTTTCCCATATAGCTTATTACAGAATATTGAATAGAGTTCTAAGTGCTATACAGTAGGTCCTTCCTTGTTGATTATCTATTTTATATACAGTAGTGTGTATGTGTTAATCTCAGATGCCTTATTTATCCCTCCCTCCCCAACATTTCCACTTTGGTAGCCATAAATTTATTTTCTGTGTCTGTGTGTCTATTTTGTAAATACCTTCATTTGTATCATTTTCTTAGGTTCCACATATCATGAAATTTGTCTTTTTCTGACTTATTTCACTTAGTATCATGATCTCTAGGTCTGTCTATGTTACTGCAAATGGCATTATTTCATTCTTTTCAGCTTTCACATCCTCTCAGTGCCACAGCACTAATAAATAGCTTAGATGGATTTGAACTCATGTTTGTCTTACAACAAAACCATGTCATTAAATGTGGAAAAAAAAAATAGTACATACAATGGGAGACTCCAGGACAAATTTACCGAACAGTTTTCCCTCTAGCCACCAGAAATCATTCTTTGTGCATAAATACTCTTTATGGAATTTGTATCATACAGATTTTTGTTAGCATTGACAGAATTTTCCACTTAAATCTGCTTGGTCAAAAATATAAAGTAAGATAAATAAATGCATCAGCCCAGAAAATTGAACAGATTGGAGGGATGGCTCTAACAGAGGCTTGATCTAGTGCTCACATTATATCATCCAGACCCAGTTTTTCTCTCCATTTCTACACCCCACTTCCTTGGAGTTAACATGGCAGGTGGGGAGTTACAGCAGCTCCAGGCTTTATGCATTCTCTTTCATGTCAGTGGAAATGAGGAAGTTCACTTCCACAGTAGTCAAGGCTGCTGCCAGCCCATATGGCACATTTGTGCAAATTAGAAAAAGGTACCCCTTTCTCAAGGAAATGTCTAAAGTTGGTGGATGATTTAACAGTGATAATTATTGGAACATACATAAAACACTGTAAAAATTAAACCAAATCATACTATTGAACATAGTAAAGCAGCATGTGTAATTTTTTTAATCATAAAGATTAAGAATCCAAAGAAACTTACATTGTATTTGGGCTTCCCTGGTGGCTCAGACAGTAAAGAATCTACCTGCAAGGCAGGATACGTGGATTCTATCCCTGGGTTAGCGAAATCCCCTGGAGAAGGGAATGGCAACCCACTCCAGTATTCTTGCCTAGAGAATTCCACAGACAGAGGAGCCTGGTGGGCTATAGTCCACGGGGTCGCAGAGTTGGACTATCCCTACTACACTATACACAATTACAGGTTTTCCTTTCAGAAAAACGAATTGTTTCAAAGGTTATCTGTACCAACAAATCATAGACTTCACCATCTTTCTAATGATAGTGGAGACTATAAGTAGTGTTTGCTTTGAGGAATCATATTCTCGACCGGTGACAAATATTTACCAAGTTAACTATACACTGTTTTAAAATAAAAGTATGTGAAATTTTTTCTGGTCAATTTTCATACTTTTTAACATGGTACATTATAAATGTTAGAAAACTGTGTGTACGGTTAGCACCTCATATTCTGATTTCTCCTCATTATTACATTCCTTACTATGTTCTTCAGTCAGTTTCAAGTTTACATTTTCTGTTGTTGGAAGGTTCATGTTCATGTCAAAATTTCACATTACATCTAATCAAACAGTAACATAAGCTACTATAAACTTGGATTTTTAAGGTGATTTATGTTAATGCTAAATAGAGTATATGAGAAATGAATTTTTTTAATTTTTATTTTAACTTTATTTTACTTTACAATACTGTATTGGTTTTGCCATACATTGACATGAATCCATCACGGGTGTACATGCACTCCCAAACATAAACCCCCTCCCACCTCCCACCCCATAACACCTCTCTGGGTCATCCCCGTGCACCAGCCCCAAGCATCCTGCATCGTACATAGACTGGCAATTCATTTCTTACATGATAGTATACATATTTCAATGCCATTCTCCCATCTAATCCCACCCTCTCCCTCACCCCCAGAGTCCAAAAGTCTGGGTACAATCATGGTATTCATATTTGAACTGAATTTCATATTTTCTATGCTGGAAAGCGCATGTTAATGCTAAAATATTTGACATTTATGTGCCTTCAATTGTATATATGTTTAAAACATTACTTCATTTCTCTTCAAATAATTTCTTATTTTCTCCAGGTGCTTTATATATGCTGAATTTTGATTGCTCACCATGTTACTTATAACATTAGTTTGTTTAAAATGTCATACTAAATTCATATGACACAAATATATTAGTAAGTGAATAATTTTGGAAGTATAGTGTTGTTTTGTACCTCAGAATCTATCTGCTTTTTAAGCTCCTTGCTTAGAATCACACGTTATTTTTGCTGATGCTAGGTTGGTAGTCTTGCCCTTCTCCTACTTGCTTCTCCTTCATAAGCCAAAGCATCATGATCTGTAGCCACATTGTTAGAACAGTAGTCTTACTTTCATCTGTTTGAAACTTGTCCAAATATGCTGATTTTCCTAGAGCAAGACATCCTTGTGCCATCTGCCCCCAAAATTGTTAAAATAAATATATAAATCACTTATGGTGGAGTTAACAAAGATATGATAAAATTTTAGAAAGGTCAAAATAATGAAGATGTATGAATATAAATGGGACCCTCTCAGATATAAGGCCCTTCTTCAGGGTACAACCTGGAAAAATGTGTATATCCTGAAAAGAACACAAAAAAAGTCCCCAAAGTCAATCTATTTGACCCTTGATGGCATGACGTGAGTCATCTGCATAAGTCATTCGCTATGACTGGGGCGTGGACTATTCTGATGACCCTTGCCTCTACTCTAAGGGCCTGGGCTTAAAGTCAGTTTCAACAGAAGCCTGTGGACTAGGAGTAGAGAGATGTTTTCCCTTTAAGAAAGGAATGTAAATATTAGCCTGCAGAAATAACAATTGTGCCTTGCATGTCTGATTACAGAAATAACTAGAAATGTAGGAAGGAATCCATTTCTCAACATTAAGCAAAACCACAGTTTCCACTCCATTATTCTCATGTATTCCTGCATAGTATGAAAATGACTCCAATTCTTGCATATTTTCCTAGATTTTAGGGTTTTGTTGAATTTGGTGTTTGACCATTGTTTTTCCCTGTGATGGCCTATGAAAGGTATTTAGGAAGAAACAACCCTGTATGCTGAACACACACTTTAATTAGACAGCAATAGTTGACATGTGGGCGAGTAAAGAAATGCACGTTTCTTTGTAAATTTCAAATAGGAACACCTGTTCCTCTTCACAGAGGAGTTGGTCATATGTTCAGAGCTGAGTTTTATTTGGATACTTTATTCATAAAGGAAATCAATATCTGCCATTTTACAGGAGAGTTACAGCAAACTCATCCGTTTGCTGCACATAACCATTCCTGCCACTTCCTCAGCCCCCTGTGCTCTCATTTTCCTGATATTAATGTTCCACACATTAACAGTCTACAAATAATTCTTACATCAGAATCACATATTATTGGATAAGAAAATGTTGGCAAATTTTTTCTTTTGACAGGATTGATTTTTGAAAGAGAAAACATCACAGTATACATAAGTGGAGGATTGTGTGCACATATATTGTTTAGAATAGCAACTCATCGATGAATGAAACTTTGCCAATAATATTAGTTACTTCACTTGTAAATATGCCTAGAAAGCACTTTTTTATTCAAAACACTAAAAGTTTTTTTTTTTAATATATGACCTATATAAGAGAATTCAGCCTGTCCCCTTCTTCTTAATGAAACAGAGGATTTAGCATAGAAAAGATCACAAATAATATCTAAAGGCATACTTGGGTCCATAGCTTGAAAGAGTTAGCTAAAATTATACTTTGGTCATTCCTGGGTCTCAGGATAATTAGGCAGTGACAGTGATAATTATATGTATAATATGTGTATATATATATCAACAGTGAATGGAGAATACAATAGATCCAGAAAATCATCAAATACACATGAAAAATTGTCTTTCTCTGTTAAAGAGGACTTCAGTAAGTAAGGAACTGTAATATTCTTCCCTGAAAATCATGAAAACCACACTTATTGTGATTTATCTAGAAGTTAACCATTTATCTGAAAGTTCTCTTTCTAGAGAGGAGTACCAATGCACATGTCTTTTAACAGTTCACCAAGCAATTCGACTCTATGATTTCTGATTGGAAAGTGATGAAATGGAGCTGTAGAACTGCCACATTAAATCAGCTTCACAGAAAATTCTCAGAGACGAGTTTATGCGGTTCCCAGGTTGGTGAACACATGCTTGGCTCTTGCATGTTCAGTTCTTAGCTTGGCAAGCTGTGATGTTCTCTCACATTGAATTGGGAATGGTATCCTGGCCATCCAACTCCATGAGATGTGTGTGAAAAATACATGAGCTTTGGTGGAACAGAGAACTTGGTTTTTCCTAAGGCCTTTACATTGAGGTATTGATGAATCCTCAAGCCTTAAAACTCTAATGATTTCTCCTGAAGATACATTACTCAATTAACTTTATTCTCCTTATGTCAGAACAGCTCAAAATAAATAAATAAGTAACTTCACTAAACTTCCTTAAACAGTTCCACATCAAACTTTAAACTATCCTAGAATCTGACAAATCAAATCATTTTAATGAACCACAGCAAGCAGCTCATGTTGAAACAGCTGTAAGCACAATATGCAAATTGTGTTTACTGGTAGCTTATGCTCCAGAGAAATAATCTTTATATGACTGCTTTATTATTTACAGTAGTTTGGAAATTTAATTTTTGTCAACATTGACAGATGCCATCCATGTTAATACTCGGACTGCTATATATGGGAAAGGCTAAATATATGCAGAAATCTCATGTTTGTGAGCTGATAATGTGGTTGACAAATGGGTTTAACAATATCCAGTCATTTCTGAGCAATTGACGAAATTCACCTGAGGTCTATGGTAACAGTGAGGAGGAAGGTCAGAGGAATATGAATGAAGAAAGAAGAAAGCGAAGGCTCTGGAGAGCAGTGCATATAATGAAAGCATGACAGAGGATGATTAATTATATTTCAGAGCCAGATAATTCCCAGAGAATATGTGTGTACGATAAAAAGTTTCTAACCTTTCCAGTTATAATTAAATGAGGGATTCAGTAATCTGAGTAAAAAGTACTTCACTCCATCACCATACTAATGCACATATTGAAATGGTTTATTTTAAATAGGTCTTTTACTGCTTGACTTGTAAAGCTGACAAAGCTGGACTCTACTTGGAGATGAGGTTTGCCCCCTCACCCCACCCCATGCCCCGAAGAGAATGCTCTTCCTTAGAAAAGATCAAAATGATTAAATAAAACTACAGTGCCCTGGAAAATTCACCTGCCTTAAAATATCTCATAATTTACTCTCAAGTGAAAAGGAAACAAAACTAATTTTCTACCAACACCATTTCTTGTTGCTTTGGATTTCAATCTTCCACAAAATAATGTGTTTATAATGTTTGGGTTTCTCATAATGTTCTGCCTTTTAGAGGTTGCTAGCTTGCAGTGTTCTGGACTTTTCTCTCTCCTTTTCTTGGTGTTTGCTTTCAGACAAGGAAAAGTAATGAGTCTAGAAAACATACTGAAAACCCTGATAGTATTTATGAGGTGGTTTGAGTTCATACTAAAATTAATTAAATTCCCAGATTTTTCAACAAATATTTAGTGACCGTTTTGTGCATGCCTGATACTGCATTAGGCACTGAGGGATTGAATGCCTACAACAGTGCCTGGCACACAGTAGGTCTTGGTAAATATATATAGAATGAATCAGTGAGATAGAACCATGTATCATTATTTTGATTTGATGACTTGAGTCAATTATCAATCTGCTTTCTTAAGACATGAAGAAAAAAGTAGAACATAGTTAATAAACATTTCGCAAGTGTTTTGATGAATGGAAAAATAGCCTTATACTGCTTTTATTTCCTTCTATTTTTCCATTACAGTAGGATGGTGGCATGAGTGTGACTCACAGCCAAGTTAACATTTGAAATAGATGATACTAGGTAGGATAAAAAAACTAATCAAACTAAATATATATTCATTGAAGAGTCAATAATTTGTGGAAGGAGATGGCTGTAAAGCTGACTAATGGAGAGCTGTTTGTAAAAAAGGATTCAATTGCTCACTATAAAAGACTATTATAATTTTCTGGATAAAGTAGAGATGTTGTGTGTTTAGAGGTCTCAAATATCATGCTAAATCTCTGGGGATTTTAGAGAGGTTCCTCTCCCCAGGTGAAGTGTCATAAATTAGTGAGGGTAGATTAGATTATGCTGCATTAACAATCAACCCCTATATCTCAGCTACTTGCTGAAACCAAGGCTTATTTCTCAATTAGGCTGCTTGTCAGCTACAGCTTTACTCTGTCCCTTGGCTCCCAGGACCTACGTTAAAGAACAAACATCTATGAAGAATACTGCTGATCCCTACAGCAGAAAGAACAGAAACCTAGAGAAGTATATGTTGGCTTTTAAAGCCAATGGAGCCTGGCAGGCAAGTCTACATAAGGTTGCAAAGAGTAGGACACGACCGAGAATACACAGCACACCAAAAGTGACCCCCAACATGTCCATCCGTGTTTCACTGGTTACAGCAAGTTGAATGACCCCTCCTGAGCTCACCTCAGGGAAGGATACCTGGGGACAAGAAATAGAATATTTGGTAAACTAGTAATGCAACCTACCATGGTTGATTTTCCTAATTTCTCTTCAGCATATAGGGAATGTCTTTATCAGGAATCTTGTCAAGGAGTGTCAGGGATAGGAGGGTGGGTAATAATGTTGAGGTCATTGCAAACTCCCCAGGGGCTGAGACGTGCTTTCTTTTGTTCACAGTTAGGTCGCCTGTACCTAGCACAGTGCCAGGAAGATGTCAGATGCTCTGTGAATATCTGTTGTTTACATGATCAGTTTTAGTACATTATTTGTGAGGCCCAGTGTAAAATGAAAATGCAGGGGTTTTATTCCCCCAAATAGGGATAAAAGTACCATTGGTTGGTTGGTTGGTGAAGTCGCTCAGTCATGTCCGACTCTTTGCGACCCCATGGACTGTAACCTACTAGGCTTCTCCGTCCATGGGATTCTCCAGGCAAGAATACTGGAGTGGATTGCCATTTCCTTCTCCAAGGGATCTTCCCGACCCAGGGATCGAACCCGGGTCTCCCGCATTGGAGGCAGATGCTTTAACCTCTGAGCCATCAGGGAAGCCCAAAAGTACCATTAGAGCTATGAAAATGTATTTTCCTCTCTCTGTCTTTGACATGTGCTTTCATTTGCTATTTAATATTGAGATTACTCAGGCACAGGGATTCCTGCTGGTGAGATCAGACTTGTATGTGTGCCTGGGAGCCCCACCCCATGGCCCACCATGTTCCCATGTCTCTACTCTGCAGTCTTTTGACTCTCTTATCTTGCCACTGAGGAACTAAGACCCATGAAGGCAGTGACATAACTGGTCATACCATAGTGCTTTGTAGACACTTGACAAGGATTCAGTTCTGACCATCTTTCTAATGTTATACCATTTTGATTTACTGTTGTATTTTTCTTCCTCCCAGAGTATTTTTTTCCTTTCTTTTTTGAAATTTATTTATTTTTAATTGGAAGATAGTTGCTTTACAATATTCTGTTGGATTCTGCCATACAACAACATGAATCAGTCATAGGTAGACACATGTATCATCCTTCTTGAACTTCCCACCTCCCACCCCATCCCACCCCTCTAGGTTGTCACAGAGCATTTGATTTGCTTTTCCAGTTTCCATTAGATTTTATAGGAGAGAATAAATATTTTTAAAACTGATAATTTTTTTTTTACCTAGCTCTTTGCACTTCTGAAGAATATATCTTTCCGTATGATTGCTTATAATATTCTAAGGTAGTCTGGTGTAGGTACACTTGTTTACTTTATAATTAATTGAGTTTAAGCCTTCTGAATTATGTTGTCTTCAATAAAGATGCACCATGTAATGTGTCTAATAATAAAATAATTGAATCCAAAAATTTAAATTCATAGCTAGAAGACAAAGCTCATAACATGGGTAAATGTCCAATTTTTCAAAGAATTATGTTAATGGAGAATCTCAGAAGACAGTATTTTATTTGAATATTATTCTTTCTTCTCCTCCTCTTCCCCTCCAGCAAAAGGGTCCTCAGCAAATAGACCCTTTTTACTTGAGGTATCTTGGCTCCCATTAGCCATACTGAAGCTTAATTTTTGGTTCAATTTAAGAACATGTAAGGAATAGCTATAAAAAGATTGAATCCTACAAAGAGATTTGATCCTTGGATGTTACTTCTAAACTAGTAGAATCCAGTTCAATGTGTATAATTTTTAAAGCTTGAAGTCAAACTAATTTGAGAGAAGTATAAATAGTCAATAATAATACTAATAGCACAAGCGAGATAACTGTAAATAGCTAGTTGGCCAAAAATTTCCTTCAGGTCATTCTGAAACAGCTTATGGAGAAAGCCAAACAAACTTTTTGGCCAACATGATATCTACAGCACAAATTCTCAGCTGGGGGTTATTTACCCCATTCCCCCACCACCACCTCAGAGGACATTTGAAGATGTCTGGATTCATCGTTATCATGACTGAATGGAGAGTATTACTGGAATCCAGTGGATAGAGACCAGGAATGGTGTGAAGCATCTCGTCTTACAAAGGACAGCCCACAGCCAACAAATAACTATGTACCCCAGAATGTCAGTACTGTAAGGCTAAGAAACCCTGACCTAAAGGGTCCATCCAAAGCATTAAGGAGTGTGGGCAACTGATTAAAAAAAAAAAAAAAAAGTAGTCAGGTTTTATCCAATATCACCTATGCATTGGTGGTATCTGTCATTCTTACCACTAAGGATTTTGACAAAGTTAAATTCACTCTGGGCTTTGCCCCTCAGGTAAAAGTCATTTTTCCACATCCCCATTTCAAAATTAATTCATCATCCTCAAAACAGAATAAGTATCTTTTTTCTTCTTTAAAGTTCAAAAGAGACATTTCTATATTAGAAGGATTAAAATCCTTCATTCTGGTTTAGTATTCCAAAGATAGAAGGAACTAGCTAAGCCATGGTTTGGATCCAATTTATCCTACTGAGCTATTTAAAGTCTTCATTATCATAAAAATAATTGGTATTTTTCATAGTAATGTTAGAATGGTTGTTAGCTTTGATAAAGCAAGTAATGAGAATACTACTAAGACAGTATTTCTTCTAAAATGATTTCACTTGAATACTTTAAGTCCAACTTGAATATATATGTATATGTACGCATTTGTGTATGTGTATATATTTGTGTGTGGGGGGGAGAGAGTATATATATATATGCAAAACAAATCCTTCTGTGCTTACAATTTAACTGAAAATTTGGGGACAGAGGATAATAATTAAGCCTTTTCTCTCATCTCCCAAATTCCAAGTCAATTGAGGTTTAAGTTATACGCATGAAGATCATAATACCACTTTAGCTTTATTAATGATACAGCCAAGCTGAGAACAAAGCTTAGATACATGGCCACAATCTGGCTTCTTTGTGTCGTTCCCTTTATGTTGAACGTGCCTACGTGTGGGTCCCGGCTCTTTCTGTCCTCAGATCCGTGCATTACCCTCCTTTGCTCTGTGTAGTGAGGTTACACTGTCCTGGCTCCTGTGCTAGCTAGTTTCAAGTAACAGGAGGTCCGGAAGTATTGGGAAAGAAGAAACAAGAGAGTTTCTCCCTCCCTGTCTCTACAATATCTTTGGCAGCAGCTCTGTCCCCTCCGTAGTCCTAGACCCTGCTGAAAACACCTGCCATGGTTCCACCTGCTTCTGGTAGATTCTGGAACTGAGGCCCCTGTGAAAGCACCTCCTTTCACTCTTCTGACCCAGAGCCAGAGGGGGCGCCCTGCTGCTGCCCATCTCTCCTTTAGCTTCTCACCTCTTACTCAGCCTCTGTGACCAGTTTTCCAATGAAAACCATGTTCTAAAGACTCTCTCACACATATACTCACCAGAACCCAAGGTAGCCCCACAGAGGCAGGGTCTTGAGACGACACCCCCAAAACAAGCTCTTCCTCACTGGGGGCCAGAAGGGCTCCTGCTCCTTTTCTTCCTCTGAATTCTCCCATCACGTAAGAACCCCACTTGCCAAGAGGACAAAGAGAGAAGGCCCTAGGGAGGAGCTGAAGAAGGTCTACCTCACTGATCTCCTCCTGGATCATGACCTAGAAGCATCCGTGTTTCTTCTACACTGCAGGCAACATGGACCACACAGTTATGAGACTGAGCTCCAAAACCAGACTGTCTGGGGTCGAACCTCTGACCTGCCTCTCATTGGCTGTGTTATGTAGGCAAGTCAATGAGCATCTCTTTTCTTAGGTCTCTTTCTTTAAAAATAGGAGCTAATGTGGCCTACTTTATAAGGCTATTACAAGATCTATGTAATCTAATACACAAAATCAACTAGAGCATCACTTGGCATCTCCAACAGAGTCTAGGACCATAGAAGGGAGAGAGATGCTTCTACAGATACTGTGGAGGCAGAGAGGGAGAAACTCGCACTTCTCTCTTCCTAACAGTTTCCAAACTCCCATCAGTAAAAGATACATCTCTGTCTTAAGATAAGTCCCTTTGCATTTCAGCTATGCCTGCTAATGTGTGCTACGTCACTTCATTCAAGTCCAACTCTGTGACCCCGTGGTGTGTAGCCCGCCAGGCTCCTGTCCATGGGATTCTCCAGGCAAGAATATCGGAGTGGGTTGCCATACACTCTTCCAGGGTATCTTCCTGACCCAGGGATTGAACCCGCATCTCTTATGTCTCTTACCTTGGCAGGCAGGTTCTTTACCACTAGCACCAACTGGAAAGCCCTATTTTAGCTATGTATTGTGCCTGCACTCTCAGTTGTTTCCAGCTCTTTGTAACCCTGTGAACTGTAGCTCACAAATCTCCTCTGTCCAAGGGATTTTCCAGGCAAGAGTACAGGAGTGGGTTGCCATTTCCTCCTCCAGGGGATCTTCCCGACCCAGGGCTTGATCCCATGACTCCTGTGTCTCCTGCATTGCAGGCATATTCTCTACTACTGAGCCATCGGGGAAGGCAATATTTTATATTGTAATATAAGTAAATATATTTTAGCTATATCCATTATCAAAAGCAGAGAGATCTTTTTTCATAGCCATGTATACATTAAGATTGTTCCAGAACATCACAAAATATCTTATAAATACAGATGAGCATTATGAACAATGCCTAATGGCAGAGAAGGCTACTTTTCTAATTTCATGGGCTTGGAGCCACAAGCCAATATTCCTACTAGGTACCTTTATGGAACGCATTTACATTTTCTTCCAACTCTACCATTATCGCTTTATAGAAGAGAATTTTAACCTACCTGCTAAGTAAATTACTTACAGCTCAATCTTTCAGTAAGATTAATGCTTCCATAAGATTTGCTGAGTTTGTACCATATCTTCCTGTTCTTCTCACAACCATAATATTCCTTTAGAAAGATACACACTTCACTCAAGATATCCAGAAAGTCGTTCTGTTAGTTAATTCTCACTAAGATATCAGTGCCAGTTTCTCCACTATATTAGCATCTGCAGATCTGGAGAAGTGGTATGACTTGCCCAATCAAGTTCATATCGTTAGAGACAGAGTTTGGACAAGAATTAAGTAAATCAGGGGAGTTAAAGAAGGAAGCCTCAGTTCCTCCCATTGTATCACAGAGTCTCATTTACCTCGAGGAATAAATATCAGGGCCAGTTGGGATCTGTAATCAATATTTATAATGTCTTGGAAGGGGTACCAATGCTTGTATTAAAAGGTGTTTTGAAAAATTAATTGTACGGAAAATCCTAACACAATTTTGCCAAATTTCAGCTCACCTTAAACGTTGGCTTCACTCTGAACAGGCTCTCTGCCCTAGATCCAGATGAAGTAAATGCATCCCTGGGAGAGATGCTATCTCCTCCAGACGAAATGGATCAGGATTTATGCGGCCACCTGTGTAACACATTAGCGGCCACCTGCAGACCTACCCAGCTGTGTAAAATTCATTGAAATGAATAGATTCAAGTGGCTAGAACTTGGAAACAGATTGAAGAGACAGGAAATAGGAGCCAACACAAATGCAAAGAAAAATTGGGGACAGTCAGAAACCAAACCAAACAAAACATTGAGTTTTATACACAAAAGAAGTAGGGACATCTAAGTTAAGCGCAGGTCAGTGATTGACAGTTCTTTGGCCAAAATGTATTAAGTTGCCTGTCCTCATATACGGAGCTAGGTAATCTGGGCTGTAAAAATGATTATTTTTCAAGGCTGACACGCTCATAGTTGTCTTAAGCTGAAAGGGAGGGGGAAAGAACAACCCAAGTATCAGAGATTGAAGTTGAACCAAATGGTACAAATATTTGTTTATTCCTTTAGCCTGTGAGATCAGCTGGAATTCATTTCTTGAAAAATAATTCTCAGAAGCAGCATGACATAAGGCAGTGTTTATCAAATGCCAGCACTTGGTGGATTTACTATGAAACAAATGAAACCATGCTTTGGAACTCTCCATTTGCACAGATCCCTGCATTGTGCTCCAGGTGGGGAGGGGTTGCCAGATTTCAATCAGGAGTAATTTCTGTCTAACCACTTCTGATAAAGTACCTAAAGGAATATCAAAAAAAGGGACACCTCCATCTTTAAGACTCCAGGAATCCTTGCATTTTTTTCTGATTCTCAATAAACATCACCTTTCCTGCCTAATTTTGTATTTTTCTTAAACAGCTCCCTCCACTCACAAATTGCATAAGCTTTAGGCTTTCCAAACCCAGGTCTCTTCTTGGCAGAGCTAGTCCATGGTGAAGATTTTGCTCTGCCAAAATGAAATGGGGGAAATGAGAAAAATGTAGAGACTTTGTCATCAAGACAAGTTGATAATATTAACCATAATTTTGTGGTATTTTTAAAAAAGAATTATGGCCATAATTATGACATAGTAAATGTAACTCATTTAAAATGACCTTCACCTAGTAAAAAATATACAGTCAGTCCCCCATATCTGGGGTTTCCACATGTGTGGATTCAAACAACTGAAACCATTTGGTATCATTTCCAGGTAGGGTAGCTCTAAGGAGCTCCAGTACTATAGTCCTTTATGTCTCAATGCAGAAAAGAATTCAGCGAGAGGCAAAGTGATAGATAAGAATTGATTTGTTAGAATAGGATGCTTGTGAGGTTTACAAGCAGGCAAGTGAAAAATGCTGCGCCCCAAGAACTTATGGGGCTATAGTTTTATAATCAAAGGAAAAGTGGGAAAGGGAAGAAGAACATCTTTGTCTTTCCCAAGTAGACATAATGCTTCCACCTATCAGCTTCTCCTCCAGGTTGTCCATACATGGCCAAGCTAGATCCATAAAGTACTGTTTTTTTATGAGTGCAGAGAATATGTCCTGCTGCTGCTGCTGCTAAGTCGCTTCAGTCGTGTCCGACTCTTTGTGACCCCATAGACAGCAGGAGAATATGTCCTAGGGGACATTAACTTACTGAACTCACTGGGCAGGATGCAGTTCTCATGTCACCATTGATTTCCTGTTTGGGGGCATGTCACATGCTTCTGTTGCAAGGTTTTGTGGTTAAGCAAGTCTACTTTCTTGACTATTGACTATTAATTTTCAGGGGTCTCACAAAGTTGTTTTTCTGTTTGTTTGTTTGTTTTTACTTACAATCACATAGTGGGATTAACTATTTAATCACCTACTTTGTCTTTTTATTCTGTCCCTATCACAATCATGAAATTAAAAGACACTTGCTCCTTGGAAGAAAAGTTATGACCAACCTAGACAGCACATTCAAAAGCAGAGACATTACCAACAAAGGTCCTTCTAGTCAATGCTGTGGTTTTTCCAGTGGTCTTTATGGTTGGACCATAAAGAATGCTGAGTGATGAAGAACTGATGCTTTTGAACTGTGGTGTTGGAGAAGACTCTTGACAGTCCCTTGGACTGCAAGGAGATCCGACCAGTCAATCCTAAAGGAAATCAGTCCTGAATATTCATTGGAAAAACTGATTCCAAAGCTGAAACTCCAGTATTTTGGCTACCTGATGCAAAGAATGGACTCATTGGAAAAGACCCTGATTCTGGGAAAGATTGAAGGTGGGAGGAGAAGGGGATGACAGAGGATGAGATGGCTGGATGGCATCACCAACTTGATGGGCATGAGTTTGAGTAAACTCTGGGAGTTGGTGATGGACAGGGAAGCCTGGTGTGCTGCAGTCCATGGGGTTGCAAAGAGGTGGACACGACTGAGCAACTGAAGTGAGTGAACTGATCACAATCATGAAAATATCACAATGGAAAATATTCAGGAAACAAATTCCAGAAAGTTCCAAAAGGCAGAATTTTAATTTGTCATCAGCTGACAATTTACATGGTATTTACATTGTAGCAATTACTTTGTATTAAATATTTAAAATAACATAGTGATATGGCCTACTTGGGGATTCATGGTTGAAATGTCTCATTATGTTGACCTCTCAAACAAAGAATAAAATCACAGTGACCCTTGAGACTGACCAAATTGCCAAAACAACATTCTGTTTTCTTACTGGCACCTACCTTCTCAAGGCTACGAGACCACCAGATTCCAGACCTCCAGCTATGTGACCACAGGACTCAACTACAGGCTAAAAATTAAGCATCCCTTCAGAGAATTTTTCATTGATGGGGTATAAGAGAGACCCCTTCAGAATAGGATTCTGATGGTTCTCCTTAAGGGCCAGTCATGCTCTCATTTCCCTCTAATAAATTTCCCTTTTTGCCTGACTGGCCAGCTCGCTCTACTTTTCCCTGCAGTTGCCTTGCATTCTGGTGACACAACTCAGAAGGGAAGATCCACCACAACTGGGTAGGCTCCCTCCCTTGGACCTTGCAGAGAAACAGACAAGCTCTGGGACTGGACTCTCCACTTGCCTTGCTGGGCTGACTTCCACACACCAGCCCGCATTTCAACCATGAGCCCCCGTGTAGGCCCTATCAGAGAGGATTAAAAGTATAAGGGAGGATGCACACAAGTTATTTGCAAGAAATATTTTGTGCCATTTTGTACGAGGGACTTGAGCATCTGTGAGGTGTCCAAGAATAAATACTCCCATAGATATCAAAAGATAATTGTATTTCAAAATTCTCTGTCAGTACAGCCAAAGAGCACTGGAGAATAGAAGGAACATTACCAAATCAGTAAAAATTGGGCTTGTTTTTGGGAGCCCACACACCTGGGGAAAGTGTGGGAATTTGCAAGATTGTGAGGAAGTGCTTTTCATAAAACTGAGCTTGCTTAGGTATTTGGGGAAGGTTTCACAGTTTTGCTTGGAATTGGATATTTTCAGAGGTAAGAAAAGTAGTACGTCAAGGCTGTATATTGTCACCCTGCTTATTTAACTTATATGCGGAGTACATCATGAGAAATGCTGGACTGGAACAAACACAAGCTGGAATCAAGATTGCCGGGAGAAATATCAATAACCTCAGATATGCAGATGACACCACTCTTATGGCAGAAAGTGAAGAGGAACTAAAAAGCCTCTTGATAAAAGTGAAAGTGGAGAGTGAAAAAGTTGGCTTAAAGCTCAACATTCAGAAAACGAAGATCATGGCATCCGGTCCCATCACTTCATAGGAAATAGATGGGGAAACAGTGGAAACAGTGTCAGACTTTATTTTTTTGGGCTCCAAAATCACTGCAGAGGGTGATTGCAGCCATGAAATTAAAAGATGCTTACTCCTTAGAAGAAAAGTTATGACCAACCTAGATAGTATATTCAAAAGCAGAGACATTACTTTGCCAACAAAGGTCCATCTAGTCAAGGCTATGGTTTTTCCAGTGGTCATGTATGGACATGGGAGTTGGACTGTGAAGAAAGCTGAGCTCTGAAGAATTGATACTTTTGAACTGTGGTGTTGAAGACTCCTGAGAGTCCCTTGGACTGCAAGGAGATCCAACCAGTCCATTCTGAAGGAGATCAACCCTGGGTGTTCTTTGGAAGGAATGATGCTAAAGCTGAAACTCCAGTACNCCATCCAGCTCATTAGAACTGATTCAAATGTATTCTTTTTAATGGCTGAGTAATACTCCATTGTGTATATGTACCACTGCTTTCTTATCCATTCATCTGCTGATGGACATCTAGGTTTCCATGTTCTGGCTATTATAAACAGTGCTGCGATGAACATTGGGGTACATGTTTCTCTTTCAATTCTGGTTACCGATGAACATTGGGGTACATGTGTCTCTTTCTATTCTGGTTTCCTCGGTGTGTATGCCCAGCAGTGGGATTGCTGGGTCATAAGGCAATTCTATTTGCAATTTTTTAAGGCAATATATGTAAAGACTTTAGAGCAGTGCCCAGCTCTAAGCCTTTGCTATATACTTACATCTACTAGTATGATGCTGATGGTTAAGAAGGTCACTGTCACTGTTAATTGTGTAACTACTGTGTTCCCAATGCTGGGCTGGGCATACAGTTCACTTTTAGAGGCTGCAATGGCAGTGAGCTTTCGGGTGAACTAGTTGAGGTTTAGTTGTATTCGTTGTATTAGTTAGATGCAATATCTGATATGTATTGAGTTCAACACTGTTTTCCATTCTTGTAAACTCTATAAGGATTTCAAAGCCTCCTCTAAGCCTGCTGTTTTGAGTAAGGAAGATGAAATCCAAGAAGGTTAGATAATTTGTCTGAGAAATGAAGTATTTCCTGCCATGTAAACAATGTGAGTTCCTGAGCCCTAAGGGCACCCAAGAAGGAAAAGAATACCTGTGACCTGGCAGCCATTAGGCTGCAGCCACTCCCTACAGTGAGCTCTGAGGAACTCAGGATGTTAAAAATGCAGGATACTGGCCCCATATAGCTGAGATGCATATGAAAGGAATAATTTCAGTGATCCCAGACTCTTGCATCTTCCCATAAACAGGAAAGTGCTAGATTCCTTAAGCTGGGATATCTGGTTTTCTTTAATTAACAATAATCTTTTGATGTCCAAATTACCTTCCTTTTGTTGTAAAACTTTTGTATAACCTGGCTCTTCCCCTCACCTCCTTGGAGCAGTTCTCACAGATACTGCCTCCTGGGCTTAAGTCCTAAAAATTTCCACCTAATAAAAAATAACTCTCAACTTTTAGGTTGTGACAGTTTTGTAATTAGCATGCCCAGTGACACATATTTTGCTTGTGATAAAGGAGACTTGTACCAGATCCCAAACTCTTAGTCACACAACTCTGACCATGGCATTACTACATTATGGGGCTATTGATGTGAATCTTTCGGTCATAGTGTTGAAGAAGGTCATTTGGAATAGATTTAGAACAAGTTAAAATGTTTGAGAATGCAAGAAAATGGCAATTCCAAAGAAAATGTAACTAAAGGGTCTAGCAGAAATTCCTGTCCTTTTAAATACCAAAGTGCTGTTTTCCCATAGTTGCTTATTTTCTTATTTGCATGTGACAAACAAGAAATTGCAGTTTCCAAGCTGGTAGAGAACATTGGGTTTCCTGTTAGCTTATGCCAGTGGTGAAGGAAACCTACTTGTGAAATGTGCCATGTATCACATGTTCACATTTAAAAGTATCTGTCATTGTTCTTAATGAGCTGTAGTTGCTGCAGATTTTGCCTTGTGTCATTGACAATTACATTTGGAAATTAAGCCTAGGAAGGGGAGTCAATTAAAATAGAATAGGCAGATTAAGAACCATTGAGAATTGGTTGGGTTCACAGATCTTTTCTGTGTCACAGAGTTATTTCCCATTCAAATTGTCTACATATTCATATCATCCTGGGGTGGGTTTACCTGAAAGTTTGCATTCAACAAACTTTCTCTTGCCCTGCATACCTGTGCTCAGACTATGCCATGTATGCATGCCCAGTGTTCAGTCATGTCTGACTCTTTGCAACCCCATGGACTATAACCCACCAGGCTCCTCTGTCCATGGGATTCTTCAGTCTATGCCACCCTTTACACATTCAGCAATTTATCAGGATCTAATGTTTAAAAAAAAAAATGAACTTCTTTATCATGGAATATAAAAGAATGATCATGACAGAGGAAGAAAATTAAAATTTAAAGTGTTGTTATTACTTGATACACACATTCAGTTCAGTTCAGTCACTCAGTCATGTCCGACTCTTTGCGACCCCATGAATCGTAGCACGCCAGGCCTCCCTGTCCATCACCAACCCCTGGAGTTCACTCAGACTCGCATCCATCGAGTCAGTGGTGTCATCGAGCCATCTCATCCTCGGTCATTCCCTTCTCCTCCTGCCCCCAATCCCTCCCAGCATCAAAGTCTTTTCCAATGAGTAAACTCTTCACATGAGGTGGCCAAAGTACTGGAGTTTCAGCTTCAGCATCATTCCTTTCCATAGAAATCCCAGGGTTAGCAGATGTATTTATGGATATTCTCTCATTTAATCCTCACAACTCTGGGAAGGAAGTATTATCGTTTCCTTTGAAAAGATGAAGACATAGGACTGAGAGATGTTGCGTGACAAACCCAAAAACATTAAAACAGAGTTTGGGCATCTTCAAATATAGGATTTCAAGACTATAGACTATGTTGCCCAAACTGTTATATTTGCCAAGAATATTTTGATATCAACAGGGAGATTTTATAAAGATTTTTAGGCCTATCACTTGGTTTTAGCGAGAAGGAAACTTTATAAAATCTTTGCTGGTGGCTCAGGCAGTAAAGAATCCAGTTGCAATGCATGAGACCTGGCTTCAGTCCCTGGGTCTTGAAACCAAGATGGATTTGTAACCACGGAGGGACAATATGAGTTAAGCAGCAGTTCTAATTTTAGACCATCCTGGGTTTGAGTACTGGCTTCACCAGATATTACCAGCCTGAAATTCTGTTCTAAATACTTAACATTACTAAGTTTTAATACTCTTATCAGTAAAATGGAGCTACCAATACTAACTTCACAGGTTTGTTGAGAAGGTTAAATGTGTGTGCATGTGAAGTTGCTTCAGTTGTATCCAACTCATTGCAACCCCATGGACTGTAGCCTGCCAGGCTCCTTTGTCCATGGGATTTGCCAGGCAAGAATACTGGAATGGGTTGCCATGCCCTCCTCCAGGGGATCTTCCCAACCCAGGGATCGAACCTGTGTCTATTAGGTCTCCTGCATTGGCAGGTGAGTTCTTTACCACTGCCGCCTGGGTTAATTCAAATATATCCATGACATAGAGCTGGGTACCAAATAAGTAGTCAACAAAGGATATTAGTTGAAGCATTGTTATTGCCCTGTGTAAAGCTGGATATTATTTGTTTATAATAAGTAAAGTGTTTGAAAACCTCCAGCCTCTCTCTCAGTAATGAAAGGACTTGGAACTTCCCTGGTGGTCCAGTAGTCAAGACTTCGCCTTCCAATGAAGAGGGTGTGGGTTCGATCCCTGGTCGGGGAGCTAAGATCTCATAGGCTTCATGGTCAAAAACTAGAACATAGAAAACAGAATCAACATTGTAACACATTCAATAAAGACTTTCAAAATGGGACACATACAAAAATCTTCAAAAAAGAAATGATGATAGGACTTTTCATTGAAGAGATATTTCCAAGTAGATCGTATTACTTACAGCAGTTCATAGGGCCACCTTTAGTTCTATCAGTCTCTATCAAGAGAAATAAATGGACCAGGATAATCTACAAACTAGACATCCCCCAAATCGTTGATAACTATCATTTGGGTTGACCATAAAGTTCAGTCACTCTTTCTGTAATATGTTATGGAAAAATCCAAATGAACTTTTTGGCTAGCCCAATACTATAGTTTTTTGTTTTTTGTCTTTTTTTTTTGTAACAGAGATGAGTTTTAACTAGAGGTATCTGAATATTGAAATAGCCAATCATAGTTACTATGGTGCCTTCTAGGGCATTTTCATAGCTTGTCTTTGTTAACATAGATGATCTATTTGTGTAGAAAGATGTTTCTCTTTGCTGCCTAGGATCTCATTTTTCTCTTGTGGCTTAACTGGAAAGCTAGCCTCAACTTTTATATTTTTCCACATGGCTTGTTTTCATGAGTCAGCTGGTTGGTGATCAACTAGGATTTTGTGCCACTCGCACAAATGCATTCCCCAGTGTCTGGCCTGGGCTGTGTGGAGTGTTGAAATTACCAATTTCATAAAATTGCTTTTGATGTTGGCTAAGATGCTATTTTTATTGAACACAGCAATTGGTACCCAGTTTCAGAAGGACAGTCTCTTCTTCTTGATGATCCTATTTAGTTTCAGATTTGTGTTTGGGGAAAGTAGTTATTACACAGCTTTGAAGCCCCTTGAGCTGAAATTGCTGAGAAAAGTGTCTGCTGGGTCAGGAAGCTAGTTGAAGCATTTCAGCTGTTTTCTGAGGTAACAAACTGATGTGACTGCCCTGTGCACATTTCAGCTTTGGCAGATTATCACAAATTATTTAGGGCATTTTCCAAGGACTTCTTGTGTAAACCAACAGGCTAACATGAAGCACAGTTACATTACCCAGTTGTTATTGTGCAGGCTGCTTTGAATTTCACTATGCCTGAGAAGCAACTCACAGATAAAACTAATGTCCAGACACTTTTTATTTCTTCATTTCAGAGAATAAGCTCTCTCTGTATAATGAATGCATGTATAGCCTGGCAGCTCCCAAGACCAGACACAATTGAAACTGAACTAGAAATTAGAACTTAATGGTAAGAAACAATGTCATGGAAGCTAAGGGGAAAAGAGTGCTTGTGGGAAACCAAGAAGAGTGACAGAATATAATGAAATAAAAACCATATAGGATGGCAAAGAGTAAATGACATGTTGGTTCCAAGCTACGTGCAAAATGGAAAAAAATAAAACATTGTGATGCTGCTATGGACTGTGATGCTGTCGGTAGAGGAATAGAGCATTGTCTTCATTGTGGCCATTTTAATGGCTAATACCATTTTCTGTATCTCAGCTTCCAAAGTCTATCCCTCATGGGTAATCTACACCAGCATAGTCATGCAAATCAAGTTCTGTTACAGGATAAATCTCATTAGGCAGTGATGGCTAATGATGCACTGAGTGAAGACTGGCTTGAAAGATCAGAAACCTTAGTGACTCTTGACTATCAGTCTTTGCTTTATTTAAGCAGAATTCCTGTGTGTTTGCTGCTTTATTTTGGTTTTAATGCCCTCAGTCTCACATGATGACCGTTGGCTTTCTACAAGCCTCAGGCACACATCTTCAGTCTTAGCTGTCAATAAGCCCTATACTTTGAAAGACATTTACATTTATAGAGCTAAAATCAGGAGTACCACAGACAGCCTGTGGCAATGTATGAGTAATCTCTGAACTACCATGTTTATGATGATGCTCTGGGCAGAGAGATGGAGAAATAGCAGGTTTTCTCATGCCTCGTGAATTGAATATTATGTAAACAGGTTAATTTACCTGCTTGTACATTAAATTTGCATTCAGTTCCGTCACTCAGTTGTGTCTGACTCTTTGCGACCCCATGAACCGCAGCATGCCAGGCCTCCCCGTCCATCACCAACTCCCGGAGTTTACCCAAACTCATGTCCATCTAGTAGGTGATGCCATCCAAGCATCTCATCCTCTGTCGTCCCCTTCTCCTGGCCTCAATCTTTCCCAGCATTAGGGGCTCTTCAAATGAATCAGCTCTTCGCATCAGGTGGCCAAAGTACTGGAGTTTCAGCTTTAGCATCATTCCCTCCAAAGAAATCCCAGGGCTGATCTCCTTCAGAATGGACTGGTTGGATCTCCTTGCAGTCCAAGGGACTCTCAAGAGTCTTCTCCAACATCACAGTTCAAAAGCATCAGTTCTTCAGTGCTCAGCTTTCTTTATACTCCAACTCTCACATCCATACATGACTACTGGAAAAACCATAGCTTTGACTAGACATTACTTTGACATTTGTCAGCAAAGTAATGTCTCTGCTTTTTAATATGCTGTCTAGGTTGGTCATTGCTTTTCTTCCAAGGAGCAGGCATCTTTTAACCGAAGGCAGGAGAAGGGGGTGAGAAGAGGATGAGATGGTTGGATGGCATCACTGACTCAATGAACATGAATTTGAGCTAACTCCAGGAGATAGTGAAGGACAGGGAAGCCTGGTGCACTGAAGTCCATGGGGTGCAAGGAGATCGACATGACTTAGCAACTAAACAACAACAACAAAAATGGGGAAACAATCCAAAATGTTTATCAATGAGGAGTGTGTAAACAAAACGTGGTATACCCACCCAATGATGTGCTTAGTCTCTCAGTCATGTCCATTTCTTTGTGACCCATGGACTGTAACGACTGGGCTCCTATGTCCATGGGGGTTCTCTAGACAAGAATACTGGAATAGGTTGCCATGCCCTCCTCCAGGGAATTTCACAACCTGGGGATCAAACCCAGGTCTCCCACATTACGGGTGGATTGTTTACCATCTGAGCCACCAGGAAAGTCAACCATAAAAAGAAATGAAGTACTGACAAGCTACAGGGGTCATACCTGAAAAATATTATGCTAAAAAAGCTAATCACAAAGGGTCTATATTGTATGATTACAGTTATATACAATATCTAGAAAAGGCAAATCCATACAGACATAAAGTAAAATAGTGGTTGCCAGGGGCTACAGGGAGAGAGGAATAGAGAATTACTGCCTAAAAATCAGGGTTTCCTTTTGGAGTGAGGAAAATATTATAGAGCTAGATTGTGGTGATGTTTGTTCAATGTTGTTAATATGTCAAATGCTACTGAATTTTATACATTAAAATGGCCAAACTGGTAAATTTTATGCTATAAGACCTTTGCTGCTGCTACTGCTAAGTCGCTTCAGTCGTGTCCGACTCTGTGCAACCCCATAGACGGCAGCCTACCAGGCTACCCTATCCCTGAGATCCTCCAGGCAAGAACACTGGAGTGGGTTGCCATTTCCTTCTCCAATGCATGAAAGTGAAAAGTGAAAGTGAAGTAGGTCAGTCCTGTCTGACCTTAGCGACCCCAAGGACTGCAGCCCACCAGGCTCCTCCATCCATGGGATTTTCCAGGCAAGAGTACTGGAGTGGGGTGCCATTGCCTTCTCCGATAAGACCTTTAGGATACACACAAAAATAGTCCAGGTAAATAATAGATATTTTAAAATACTTGTTGAATAAAAAAATGAATGGATACCTGAGATAATGGACTTAAAAAAGAAAACATTATGGGCTATGTTGGTCACTAAGACTATATTTACCTCTGTTGCAGAGAGAAACATTTCCTTTATGGTAATCTGAAGTCAAAACTATTCATCTTATGGGAGATCATTAGCAAATTTTTATGAGTAAGATATTTATGTGTTTCCCTTTCCCAGTTCTTTGAGATAGGAATAGAGAATATCCATACTGTTAGGTATATTTTGATACAGTGCTGCCATGATGCATTTCAGTTATTTCTTTGTTGGCTTTGTCATATTTGTGAGACTGCTCTGAAAACTTGATGAAAAAGATCCTTAAGTAGAGATAGTCATGATAATTAGGGAAAGCTAGATATTTCAAATATATATATATCTATTGGGCTGGCCAAAAAGTTCATTCAAGGTTTTCCATAAGATGGTACAAACAAACCTTTTGGCCAACCTAATACCTTGGACAAAGTTAAGGGTTGTATAAGTCAGAATAGACTCTCAGTGCTTCTCCAACTATTTGTGCAAATCACTCGCAGCCTCTGTCTCAGTAGTTGTGACCTGGGGCCTGAGATTCTGTATTTCTAATAATCTCCCAAGTGATAATGATGCTGCTCTACCATACACATCACACATTGATTTTTGCTGTGGGAAGAAATGAACTCTGAAATCCCAGTGTTCTGACATTCATGCTATGTGTTTTACTCACACTGTGGGTCTCACTCATGCAATATGTCTTCCTAGACCATTCCCCTGTTGACTCGGATGATAGAGAATCTGCCTGCAGTGTGGGAGACCTGGCCTTCCTATGTTAGGTTATGCCAAGTGCAGATTGAATGAGACACTGAGCTCTACAAAGTCTCTTAGGGACCCATATCAGTGGAGGACTTAATATCTCATGCTTGAACCACCCAAGGGATGACAAATGAGAGGGTTAGAAAATTGAGCCCCAGCAATTAAGTACTTTGACCTCAAGGTATCCCATGTCACTTACAATCATATTTCATTAACATGATTCACTTCAAGGAAGCAGAAAAATGCAATCCTCTGTCTATTCACAAGTAGCATAGAATCGAATGTTGAAATATTAGTGAATTTTAGGAACTTAAGTTGAGGAACTGTGCTTGCAGTTTCATCATGTGAACAAAATAGTTCAGAAGTCATTATTCACAAATTTCATAAGAAATACATTTGCCTTAATGTTTCAGTTACATGCTTTCTATTTACAAGAGATTTGGAGTGATTTTCTTCCTCCTCATAAGATAAGCTAATAATTCTTTTTGACTGGTAGAGTTTTGGAACTGAAAAGACTTGCAGAAGTTATTTCCAATCCTCTTATTTATAGAGGCATAAAAAAGAAGTAATCACTTTTCTTTTCAGAATAGGAACATCAAGTCTAGAATTCAGTTATTTTGACTTCTGTGAATTTTTGCATGGCATGACTCCTTGTTGGTTACTCTGATCAGTGGTAGACAATGAGTGGAACAGAAACCAGCTTCTCCATATCCCTGATTAGTATACGTGATCTTGCAAAGAATTTTGTGCCCCTTTTAGTTTTAAAACAGTTGAATTAGAACGGACTTTAGATGCTGAATTAGAAAAGGAAGTGACAAGACACTCCAGTATTCTTGTCCAGAAAATCTCATGGACAGAGGAGCCTGGCAGCCTATGGTCCATGAGGTCACAAAGAGTTGGACATGACTAAGCATGCACATACCCAATTTAGATGCTGAATAACTCAAATTTCTAGGCCATTGCAATGGTGTGTCTGTATAATGGGGCCATTTTTTTAAAAATGGAGGATTCAGTTCAGTTCGGTTGCTCAGTCGTGTCTAATTCTTTGCAACCCCATGGGATATCCTACAAAATTCAAGACATATGATTTTACACATACATACAAACATACGTAATGACATCAGAAGGCACATAATCATATTCCAAACCTGACAGATAATTGAATCTACTTATTGTAAGAATTTCCATTAATTCTATAACTTACAAGATACATAACGGATGATGTCAATAACCAAGATGAACACCAAGTTGTCTTTGACTTATCTCCTTAAACAAAATTTTCTTAGAAAGGAAGTCACATGACATGACAAACTTCAGTTATGGAAAACATTTCTTAGTTGCTTTTTCAAGTTTTAATTCATAAACATTCTTTGTGATTCCTGAGTCCCAACCCAATGCTTTTAACATTTATCCTGTGCTCCTCTTTCTCCTTAGTATACCAAACTGGAGAAGCAGTGGGTCATTAAGAATGGGGAGCCAGCACCATCCTTTGCCAGCTGAGCAACCCTTAGGTAAACATTCTGACAATTAAATTTTTAATCTTATAATAAAAATCCAATATCCACTTTACAGAGTGGTGTGAGGATTAGAAACAATATACTTAAAGTCTCTAGCAGAAGGTCCAGGTCACTGCATGCATTGTTTAAACGTGCTGGTGATTGTTTTAATGCCAGGTGATCTGAGCTTCCAGCCTGAGAACCTCAGTCCTAGCATCTTGCCCTACCAGGACAGTAGCTTTGTTTTCTTGTTTCCATGCTTTCAGGATCCTCCCAACTGACCACCTTGCAACTTCTCCAGAGTGTTAATTTGTCATGCTGAAACCCAGTTCAGGAATTGCCTGTGATTAGTTGCTCAGTCATGTCTAACTCTTTGCAACCCCATGGACTGTAGCCCACCAGATCCTCTGTCCATGGGATTCTCCAGAGAAGAATACTGGAGTAGCTTGCCATGGCCTCCTCCAAGGGATCTTGCCAACTCAGGGAGCGAACCCAGGTCTCCCACATTGCAGGCAGGAGAGCCACCTGGGATCTCCTTAACTCTTTTAAGAAAAGCTAGAAATTTGTTTTTGTGAAATTTCATACACTTTGACACCCACCAAAGAAAACAAATCTGTGAGGCACAGAAAACACTAGTTTGCGCCCCCACTCCATTAAGTTTAGGACAGTGCTCCTCAAAGAATAGTCTTCACACCATCTGTTTGACAATCAGGTGGTCCTCATCTGGTGCATGAGGTGGGGAAGAGAAGTTCTCATCCTCACTCCAGACTGCTGAAGCAGGAAGACTGGCGCTGGGCAGGATATACATTTTAAAGCAGGTTTCTGGATGATTCTATGGCCTCTAATGTGGGCATAGACTAGTTGAAGTACTGCCCTTTGCAAATAATCATGAAACAGTATCTGGGAGACATGCAGCCGGGGGATTGTAGCTTTTAAGGAGAATCATGACTACATTACTAAATAAGGAACACACTCACCTAAATTTTACTTTCTTCTTTTGTTTATTTTTCAATTGCAAGAAAAGTGCTTCACAATAGTGTGTTGGTTTCCTCCATACAACAACACAAATAAGTCATAATTATATATTTATCCCCTCCCTCTTCAGCCTCCCTCCCCTCTCCCATCCCTAAATTTTACATTATTTACTATTTACCTGTCTTATCTCCTCCATCCAGAAAAGATCATTAGGTCAAGGAACTCAGAGACATTGTGTTCTCAACAAATTTCATTAATTCACTGTAGACCACTTGGTTGATTTTTCTAATCACTTGGTGGGTCTCTGTCAAATTAGATTAGCCTGTGTTCAGGTACAAAGCTCAAAGTCCTTTGGCTTGCAATTCATTTGCTTATCTGCATGTTTGTTCTTATTGTACAAGCTTAGGTTGAAAACTCTCCTCCCTTGTGAGTTCTGGGCTACCTGTCATAGATTTCAGTGCCTGTTGTGAACAACACTTGGATAAGGCCATGCCTTAATTTTTACGTATATAATAGAACTCATCCATCAAATTTTATAGAGACTTTTTGGTATGGTCAGTGCTTAGCAGTGTTCAAAAAATAAATTCCTGTTCCAAACCTGTGTTTAATTCCAAAGCAATTGCCTTTGGCCATGTTCTTCAGTCAATACTAAATATATTGCCTTGCAGGTGATTCTGTTTTATTAGTGAATTCAGACTATACACCAAAAATAGGATTTTTCCCTCTCTTCTCAATTTCAGTTAGTAGTGATCTTTTGTAAATAGTAAATGTTTAATAAAAATAATCCTAGTAGCCATTAATTCTGAGTTTTCATTATGTCCCATATTCTGTGTTGAGCCCTTTATAGAGGATCATTTTGTGGAGAGAATTCTCAGTTCATCCTCACTAGAAACTTGTGAAAGAAATAGTATTGTCCCCTTTAATTGATAAAACAAAGAATAGAGCGGCTCTAAATATTTGAGCCAGTATTCAAAACTTTGCTCCTGAATTCCACAGCCTGTGCAAGTCTAATTTATATTTGTTATTTAGTTTCCAAGTCATGTACAACTCTTCTGCACCCCTGTAGACTGTGGCCTGCCAGGCTCCTCTGTCTATAGGATTTCCCAGACAAGAATACTGGATTGGGTTGCCATTCCCTCCTTCAGGAGATCTTCCCAATCCAGGGTTCAAACTCATGTCTCCTGCATTGGCAGGCAGATTCTTTACCACTAAGTCACTAAGGAAGCGCCTGATTTATATAAACTGTTATTTTAAAAAAGTTTAATTTCTGCCTACTGTCTGATAACTACATTAGTCAGTTATTGCTATAACACTGCTACATAACATATTACATCAAAACTTGCCTGCTAAAAATAAACATTTATTTAAATAAATATTTATTGTACTCTCATTGAGTTGCCTAGAGTTTGCTTAAGCTCAGCTAGGCTTGTCTAAGCTTGGATCTAAGTGATCAGCTAGATTCAAGTCTGTGCCCTGTTTCTTTATTCTGGGGCCAGGATAAATAAAAGCAGCTTCTAAGGGCATTGTCTTCTTGCGGTCAGTGGCAGAGATAGAAGATAAACACACAGTGACTCTTGAGGACTTGGAATAAGAAGAGACATACTTGAGGCTCCACCCATGTTCTGTATGGACAAGACTAACATCAGTGTGATGCGAAGTGTGGACATGAGTGTCCACTACCATGGAGAGGGGTGGATGTGGAAGAATCACACCAATGACTAAATACACAAGAACGACTCTTCTGTATTTTCTCCCTGTCAAAGATGTGATTGGAATATAACTAGCACAGCATTAAAGGAACTGTATTTTGTCTGTAAGGTATAACAGGATTTTATTTTGTGACTCTTATTAAAGTTATTCTTTCATCATTTTATAACATTTTTACCACAGATGACTTAGTTATAAAGATATAGTGAATTGCATTATTAGAATCAGGGACAATGTATATACCTCAACCATTGTTTTAAAGATGATTATGATGCTGAAGCTGAAACTCCAATACTTTGGCCACCTCATGTGAAGAGTTGACTCATTGGAAAAGACCCTAATGCTGAGAGGGATTAGGGGCAGGAGGAGAAGGGGACGACAGAGAATGAGATGGCTGGATGGCATCACTGACTCAATGGACATGAGTCTGAGTGAACTCCGGGAGTTGGTGATGGACAGGGAGGCCTGGCGCGCTGCGATTCATGGGGTCACAAGGAGTCGGACACGACTGGGCAACTGAACTGGACTGATGACAGTATGCAGGCTTCCCAGGGAGCACTAGTGGTAAAGAACCCACCTGCCAATGCAGGAGACATAAGAGTTTGATTCCTGGGTTGGGAAGATCATCTGGAGGAGGGCATGGCAACCCACTCCAGTATCCTTGCCTGAAGAATCCCATGGGCAGAGGAGCCTGGCAGGCTACGGTCCTTAAGGTCACAGTCAGACGTGACTAAAATGACTTAGGACTCCTGCAGGCATGACAATATGCATGGTAATGGCCACCAAATTTGACAGAAAAAGTAAGTTTAAGGGTCCGTTGTTTTTTGAAGATGTTATATGTACTATAAGAAACACAGGAAATTTGTGTATTATTGAAAGTATATTATTAAAACTTCTTTTGATGCTTTATATTTTGGTAGAACTATGACTTAAATCCTCTTGCCCTATATAGAAACATATTTCTACAATGTGCACAATTCTAGTTAAACATTTTCATTGGTTTTTAATATGCAGCCACTGATACTGTTCCTAATGTAGATTTTTGAGATTTTGAGGATACAAAAAGTCAATAAGAATATCTGTCTACTTCTTTTATCTTCTTTGCCATCTATACTAGCCTCTAATCAGTGGTGTGTTATTAAACCAGCCCTCAAAAAAATTTACAAAAATAGGCTTCGAGATGTAATATTTACCGATTTTTATGGTATAAATATTCCCAACGTAGCTGCCTTCAGTTTACCAATGGCTTAACAGCCAGCTCACAAAACTCTGCTATAAGCCAGCTCCCACAAACTTCTTCCACTATAAATAATACTATGTGTTCCATTGAGGAGCATTTTTAGTTCCTTTAATCTTTTCTAATTATTCTTTCATATATCCTTAGTTTGTTCCCATGTGCCATCAAGACACTGAATCATGCTTAAGTGATTTTTGAAAACTAGCATGAAACTATTGTGTTTGAAGCCTGTAAACAAGCCACGGTGCTTTTGGTGTGCAATGGAAATTACATACTGTACATCAGAAGGTAGTATAGAATGACAAGATATTGCAGCATTTCATTTGGTACACATTCCTCATGATATTAGAAATAAGCTAATATTCTCCTTGAACTTGAATAGCCAAAGTTTCCCTGAGTGAAAGAGGACATCTCCTTGTCTACCCACCAGTTCCATTTGAAATGGGCCATGAGAATTCCTTAACTAATTCTGATTACACTGAGAAATGTTGTTGATATGGTATGTATGCCATCTTACCTTTGTCGTGCGAATGGACATGGATTAGAATGGGGGAAAATAGTCTCTCATTTGCCAGGTGATAAGCAAAAGAGCTAAAGCAGGGAGAGTTTACTTTTAAACAGTCCTCCTGTGCTGTTTTCCTTCCACAGCCAGTTCCCCAGAATTGAGTGATGACCTCATATTCTACACAGAATATGTAGAATTCTCTTCCTGTTCTCTCTCAACGAATATTCCCTTGTGCAGAAACAGAAAAGCTCAATCATGTATAGCTTAGATACATGAACATCTTTGAAGGATTTCTCAGGGTAGCTGCATATCAGTTCTTTTCTCTCATTCATTCACTCCTCATAGGCAGTATTCTACCTGCCCTGTCTTATTTGTTAGGAAGGATGCAAAAGTGAATTCTACCTTTTGAGAAGTTGCAGTCTAATGGGGAAGATAGAAATCTGACTTTTAGCCACATTTCTTTAATATCAGGAGGAGAGTGATGGGCCCATTGACATTAGTGTTACAGGTTCCAATCAGAGAAAATAGAGTTCATCAATGGGAGTGCTGGAAGTCAGAGAAAACTTCCTGGAAAGATCACATTAACCATGGGTAAGATACTAACATAGAGAAGCTGGGAAAGAGTGACGTAGTTCTTTTGTTCCTTTGATGATATTTTATTTAACACAGATTCCCTGCAGAAATGATAAAAATTTCACAAGCTAATGGTGAAATACAAAATAATGTTACTTAATAAGCCAATAAATAAATAACATTCTTTAAAACAGTGATAGATGAATTATATGACTGTTCGAGGTGAGGAGAGATGAAAGGAATAAAGTCCATTAGTTTGCAGTGTATCTTTCTATGAATTGGTTCTCAGGAGAGAGAGTTTCTCCAGACAAGAGNAGGAATAAAGTCCATTAGTCTGCAGTGTATCTTTCTATGAATTGGTTCTCAGGAGAGAGAGTTTCTCCAGACAAGAGTTGGTGTCCAGCTGACTGCAAAATCAAAACTCCCTGTAGTTAGAGCATGTTGCTAGGGAACAAAGGTGCTGGTGTAGGCGGGCAAGATGACCTGATTTGTGGGGCCACCGCATGGTTTTCACCACTATTTGGTAGAGTCATCTTTTCTAGACAGGAGTTGTTGCCGCAGGGTCTTCAGAGATCTATTTAGATCAGCGAAGAGTCTCCTTGCTCAGCTTGAACACTGTTGGAAAGCCTTAACTAACTTCACTAACGCCTTCACTAACTCTGGTATTTATCTTGGAAATGTCTCCTCACATAGTTGCTTGTTCATATGCTCTTATTGATAAGTCACCAGCATGGCCCCTCAGAGGCCAAGCTACTTGGTACCCACTGGCACCATGCATGTTGGTGACAGCATCCTGACACAGCAACTTCACTTTTTTATCCAAATAACTTTACTTAGAAAAACAACTTGATTTTGTCATAAACAAGTGGATTTCAAGTCATATCAAACCATTGCACAATAATTATTTTCCTGAATAGAAGCAGTTACAGAAGTAAAGATTCAGGGATGGGGGACTAGCACGTAAAGACCAAGAAATCCTGGTTATTTCTATTTGGCCTGAGCTTAAAAAAACAAAGAGGAGACATGGAATTTCAAAAGTCAGCTTTATTAACAGGGTCTTCAGTACCAAGGTGGTTTGATAGCAAAGAGCATTGAGAGTTGATAGTTGAGTGAGGTTACATTTGGGAAGTGGATCTTGCTAAAGAATATGCATCATCAAATTGTTACCACTTTCTCCTAAGTCTGGTCACACTTTTAGATGATGGGTGGGTGGGTGGATAGATGGAATGTTTCCACCCTTTTGACAAATTCTGCAGGCTGGCTGGCCTTTCTAAGCAATGACAACTGACCTCGGCAAGAATAGGATAAAAGGTATAAACCTACAAAGTAAGGGCTGCCTGTGCCCTCCATGCCCTCAGTAATAATATGTCAGTGGAGTCAGAGGCCCAAGCTAGTTTGGAAGTGAACATTAGAAGATGCTAGAAAGTCTGAGTTTTGCCACCTTAATGCAGAACAGCAGAATGGATGGCCTGCTGGCTTTTGTTTTGGTTCTCTTGTCTCATCCTCTTTAGAACCAAGAGCTTCAACTGAGTATCTTTAATCAACTCCAAAGGGCTGTGAACTTGTTTATTTCAGTAACACAGCAGTGAGATGGAGCTAGTTAAATTTAGCTAAAACGTTAAGTACCATTCAAATATTATTTTTCTCTTTCTTTAACTGTACAAATCCCGTNAAATACGATTTTCATGTCTTAATTGAGATACCGAAAGTGTCTTTTATTCTCAGCATGCTTGAGATAGCAAAGTAATTTTCAAACTGAATGTGATTGTCTCAGACAGTCATGATTCAAATATTTAATCTAAAGGGAAAATTCCCAGAGTGCTTCTCTCATCATTTCTCAGTTCTGCAGAGAATAAAAGCCTCAACTTTATATGATCTGATATTATTTCCATTACTGGTATTATGCTGTAGGCAAATACCCTTCAAGAGGCCAAGTTTCCTTCCTTCATGCTTAGAACTGTAGGCATCACAAAGGCCCAATCTGGCCTTGACAATATGAGCTGCTGCTACCTTGTAATCTGGGGAGAATTTAATAACAATAATTTTACTTTATGCAGTCCAGCCTTTAAGATTTAATAGTAGATTCTTTACACACTCAAAGTATCTTTCCTTTTTCTTCTCAAAGCCTTTTTCAGTTCATGGATCACATTTCCTACAGGTTAGTTGTTTTAACAAAGTACTACCAGGTGAACTATGTAGACGTGGGTGAGAGTCTATAGATTGATTACCTGGGGAATTTGATGAAAGAAACTTACTTAGCAAGCCCCTGGAGTCATTTTGAACTTTCTCATTACCCATTAAGAGGAAAATGTCATCCACTAACTCTCTTCCCTAAATGGCTGGCATTTGCATACATCCCAAACAAATAAATGTTACATCTCAAGCAGTTTTCTTCCAAGTGTAGTCTTCTGACCACCTACATATAAATCTCCCGATGAGAATAAAAAATGTAGACTTCAGGGGGAATAGAGAACCAATAATTCAAAAAAAGAAAAAGGCAATTCTTAGGCTCACTGAAAATTGAGACCCGTTGGTTTCTGTGCTTGGCAGTTTCACTATTTAAGTTATCCTTGCAACTTCTATACTTACTTTGTTGGTGATAGTTTAGTCATTAACTCATGTCCGACTCCTTGCAACCCTGTGGACCGTGGCCAGCCAGTCTCCTGTGTCCGTGGCATTTCCCAGACAAGCATACTGGAGTGGGTTATCATTTCCTTCTCCAGGGGATCTTCCCCACCCAGAAATTGAACTCGTGTCTCCTGGATTGCAGGTAGATTCTTAGCCACTGAGTCACCAGGGAAGTCCCATACATACATATAGTAGCCTCCCCCATATTTGTAGGTAAAGGCCAATGAGGCCAACAAAGCTTACGTCCATGTTTCTCAAACTGTGCTGCGTCACATGTGGGCACTGCCTCGTTCTCATAGACACTACAGAATATTTTAAAATTTTCAGGAAGTTAGAATGATACTCAACATCTCTGAAGCTCAAGGTAGTTCAGTATGAAACTGCATATGTTTGGGGTTTTTTTTGTATTTGTCATATATTTTAAATTAATTTTTGTTGGAGCATAGTTACTTTACAAGGTTGTATTAGTTTCTACTGTACAACAAATGAATCAGCCATACATATTCATAACCCATCTCTTTTGGAGTTCCCATTCAGGCTAGTTATTTTTGATGATGTCATATCTTTGTATAGCTGAGTTTCAGTAGTTGTTGCAATCACAAGCACATATCATGAGAAAATCAGTGTGGAGCAAGAAATAAGAGCAATGGTATCTAAGAAGTTGTGCAGAAATACTGTTTTGCAATATTTTATATATATTATCTTTATCCATATTATCTTTCAGATTATGTATATTATATTTTCAAATGGTTGTGAAGTTGTTAGGACATAGATATCTGTTAGGTTGCTTGAACTGACTACTTATAAATGGAAATGTTAAGTATTCTTTGTGTCTAGATACATTGTGAAGAAACTGCTGAGATACTGTAGCTGCCACATGACAGGACAAAGCTCAGAAACCTCTGGCTAAGGCATGAATATGAGGAGATAAAATACTAACCTGAGTCTACCTATTTTTACATGTTCTGTCTATACACCAGTGCACCTTAGAGCATAATCTCAGCGAGGGATTCCAGAGGACAGGTGTGTGCATGAGCCAGCTCTGATACACCTTTTTTGTCCAAGTGATCAGCATAAGCATCCTCCCCCTGCTCCAACAAATGGTCAGTGAACCAAGTAACAAGTGACCTTGACTCCAGCCCTGACTTTGCTCTGATGTAGCTGTGCGACTTGGGCCAGGTCACTTAGCTTCTCCACATTTCTAGGCTTCGTTAAGTCCCCTATAGCTAATAACAGAGATAAGAGCAAGAATAATCATAAACATCTATGCACCTATACCCAATGGGCACTCTGTTAAACATTTTGTGTCATTATTATTTGTGTTTAAACTTCAAATATCCTTGAATTAGTTTCTTTTATTATTCCTATGCCACAGATGGGCAAACAGATTAGGAGGTGAAGCTAACTCGGGCTTTTCAGCACCAGAACTTGTTCTCTTAATCCTTGTCTATTAGTTGTTGAGTTGCTCAGCCGTGTCCAACTCTTTGCAACCCCATAGAGTGGTACATAAATTGATTTTGATTTAGGTTCATGTACGGTTCCTTTAAAATGAAAAAGTTAAATCGAGTGCCTCATTCATATTTTGATCTCAGGAGATCCATAGCAAGTGAAGTCTAATAAAACGTTAGCCTTTGCTAACAGTCTACCATCCAGGGCCTGGGAGGGATCATCATTTTGGACTAGGCCATTGAATGATCTCTCAAGATGCTACGTCCTGACCCAGCCCCACAGATGTGTCATTGAGGAATAGGCTGCAGTGAACTGGAACAAAGTGGGCAAGCAGGGCCAGGTATCACCTCTACCTCGTCCAGGCAAAAGAGGCTTAGAAGTATGAATCTGGGACCAGGCAGGTGTGGCTATCCCCTTCCTGTTTGCCTGTAGTTCTCATCATGTCAGCTTTTCGTTATATAATGGGACAAATGTAGAAAGAGAGCCTTTTACATAGAAAAATCCTGACTCGAGAAAAATCGAAAAGGGATTCACATCACTCAGGGTATAAGGAGTCAGAGAAGCTCTGGAGAAGCTAGAGTACATTGATGTGAGTAGAGTGACACCTAAACTTGACAGGCAGACCCAGGAGATCATGTTCAAGCACTTTGTTAAGGCAGAAACATACCATGCCTTTCAAATTTTTCTTCTGCCCTGGAACATACTCTTATAGCCAGAATTTTCTTCTTCTTTCTTTCTTTTTTTTAAGAAAACCAAGTCTCAGCAAAAAGTGTCATGTCTACCAGATGATTGTGTTAGAATATTTTAAATGAAGATTCTGGAAAACCAGGGGCACCTCATTGGAAATTTATACATTATTTTTAGGTGTGGGGAGGTAGAAGTAGGAAAAAGAAAGTTAGAAGATGTACTGAAAATTCTTGATAAAGAAATATTCTCTTTCCTTATTAGAGTGAGAGATACGAAAGATTGGCAAGAGACTGCAGCTTGTTAAGTTACATATCTGGTTTTACCAGCCAACTAAAAATCTTCTTAGAAATTGTTCTAGAAGGAATGGCTGGCTGCTTATTTATTGTTCTTTATACACAGTTTCTGTAGGAACACCCCACCTATATGTGGATCAGCTTTGACTATTTGAGAAGCTAAAGTATTTAAAAGTACAAGAGGAGTGGGTAGTTCACCAAAATGGAATTAAGCTTTATATGTCTTTCTTGGCTTAGACAGTAAAGAATCTTCCAGCAATGCAGGAGACCCAGGTTCAGTCCCTGGGTCCAGAAGATCCCCTGAAGAAGGGAATGGCTAACCATTCCAGTATTCTTGCCTGGAGAATTCCATGGACAAAAGAGCCTAGTGGGTTATAGTCCATGGGGTCACAAAGAGTCAGACATGAGTGAGTAACTAACACAATCACTTTTTATTTATCAGGGGATGCTGTTTTACCTGGTATTGGCCTTATCTGAGCCCCAGAAAGGAGTTCACAAAGCAGTTCTCGCAGCATAATTATCTCCAAGTGACAGTACCTAGAGAGATACCTTAAGTTACAGTTTTTCTGAAGACAGCAGAAGAGTTGATTGACAATGATTGCTAACAGTTTTTTGAACCTCTTTTTTTCTGACTATCACTGTACACAGCATTTGATTTACATTATCTCCTGTAAATGCAAAGACAGCCTTAAATGCAAAGACAGCCTTCAGAGGCTCCAAGTCACAAAGTGACTTGCACAAGTTTAAAGTTTCTGACTA
>SJYQ01000448.1:234822-259055 GCA_006410935.1 Redunca redunca
TATTATATAGCATCATGGGGTAAATTCATTCAACTGATAAAGGCAGCTAGAGGGCTGATAAAATCATGAAATAGGATGTGTGATAGAACTTTCCAGGTTCTGTGGTCCAGGCTGGGGTGGGGAAGAGGGTGAAGAAATGGCAGTGTCTTACTTTACATGCCCATGTATAAAAACAATTAGACTAAACAAAGCATGGGGAAAAATTCTGATAGAAGTCTTCAGATCTTCCTAAGAGCAAACAGCTGCTACCATTCTTAAACTAAGGAATGGTCTTTGCTTTGCTCCAGTCTGTTTTCCCCATTGAGTCTCTAGGATCTTACTCTGAGTCAGGAAGATCCTGAGAAGAGAATGGCTAACCACTTCATGCCACCTGCACTGAGATGCCCTGTTCTGGAATTACAGCTGTTACTATACATCATATTCAGGTGGAATATTCTTAGTGCTTATATTTTAGCAGAAATTACAATCTTCACTTTCTGGTCCTTTATGAAATATTTTGCTTTTTCTTATTCTTAAACATACTCATTAAATATTAGCTGCTATTTACCATTTAGCAGAAATGCCTTGGAAGATGCTATAGCTTTATGCAGCCTGCATGCTCTCTCTGCCTCTCAAACTCTTTGCTGTATCGAGACTGCTTGCAAAAAAAACTGGCTTCAAATCCAAGTTAGAAAAAGTTCCCCTGTAGTATATATAGCACTATGACACTTTCCATGTGACATAGTTAGCCCTGTAGGACAGGGCTTGATAGTCCTATTTTATAATGGATCAGACAGTAAATAATTTAGGTTGTCCTAATCGTATGGGTTCTGTTGCAACTACATGACTGTCATGGGAGCGTGAGAGCAGCCATAGACAATGTGTAAATGAATGGCTGTATTGTGTTCCAATAAAACTTTCTTTACAGCAGATATTAGGCGGCATTCAACCCATGGAGACAGATTTGGCCCATGGGACACAATTTGCTGACCCCCACTCTAAAATCCCTGGCTCTGGCTTTATTGTGTGTGTATGTATGTGTGTGTGTGTAAGAGCCTTACTTTTTAATCACATAAAGAATCCACCTGCAATGCGAGAGACCTGGGTTCAATCCCTGGGGAGAAGGGAAAGGCTACCCACTCCAGTATTCTGGCCTGCAGAATCCCATGGACCATATAGCCCATGGAGTGGCAAACAGTCGGACACTACTGAGTGACTTTCACTTTCATAGTTTAGCCACAGCCAGTCGTGATCTGCTTTTGAAAGGGCATATTTTGGGATTACAACTATTATCATTCTTTGCAATGTGTTCACTGGTAATGTCTCTGAACAGCTACTCTCCTGTAGAGATTCTTTCTCTGAATCTCTATTTGGAATGGGTGACTACAAGTTTTCATGGGGTGACATGATGTCAGAAGATTTGGGTTCTATCCTGGTCCTGTCATTTACCAATTTCACAATGTTGATTTTTCAGAGTTTTTACCTGCTTTATCTGTAAAACAGACATACTTCACAGGGAAATAATGGTATATAGAGCAGAAGTTTGTTTTGTTTCTTTTTTTTCTATTATTCTTATGGTCTTTACCTCTGTGTGCATATCTAAAGCAAGTTACTTCACCTTTTTAGTCTCAGTATCATTGCCAGTAATACAAGATAATACCCTTTAATAATTAAATGAGATAATGTATATAAAGTACTTGCTGTAGACCTTGGTACATAGTAATTCTCTACTAACTTATTATTTTTGTTTATCACTATAGTTATAATGGTGGAATGCTTCATAACTTCTAAGCCAGAGTATACATTTGGACAAAATGTATGTCTCAGTTTTCCTCTTGTTTAAAGTTTTTCTAACTGGTGTAGTTTCAGTTGCTTATCTTGTCTTATACTGTCAAATGTATTTGACTTTTTGAACAACAATTTATTTCATCTTACAAATATGCTTTTTCTTTTGAGCTAGAAATTTAGGAGAAATAGTACCAATGTCAAGCTACCCAAGACCTTTATTCCTAATTTTAGCCTCGAGTACTTTTGAGAGGGACATTCAAACTATAAGAACCAAGTTAGCCCACTTTTTATTTTTTTATTTTTTTTACTCTTAGTTAAATTTAAGTTTGGGTCCTGAAACACCAATGAATTATCAAGGACTTCCTTCTTGCTACAATTCTAACATAGTTCAACCCGTTTCTTTATGACCCTTGTTTTCTCTCCTTTCTTCTCTATCCTCAAAACCTCTGAAAGCAATTTTTAAAACTCAACATGAAATGTAAGAATGAATTACTGTAACCCCTCACCAGCCACAGGGATCATATTCCTTCCTGAAAAGTAGCATGGTTGGAAAAGCTGCATTAGAAAAGATCAAGGACTCATATACAATAGAAGGTTGGAGGAAAAGCAATAGGTATTGCTTTTAATAATTAAAAAACATGCTTAATAAAAGTTCTAGAAGGCTTTGCTTCTAAAACAAACTGGATTTCTGATGTCAAACTTTAATAGTAGTAATCACATCATAATATATGTAAATCAAACCATCATATATATGCCTTAAACATATACAGTGATGTATATCATTTATTTGTCAATGAAACCGGAAAAAACATCAATCTGCTTCTTNACTGATATGTTTGTTTGTTTGTTTTCTGGAAAGTTCAGAATCATTCTGTATGTGTTCAGGAAATTTTGCAAATTTTCCTAAGGCATCATAAAAACTGATGTAGATTTTCCCAGGGCTCTGTTATTTAGGCTGTAACTTTTCTTTGAGATTTTTCCCTTAAATCAGTCTTTGGTATCTTTAAACTCAAAGTCCTTTGTGCCTGTTTTTTTCTTTGTTTCTATAAGCAAAATTCTTTCTAATTGCCAAAGATTTCCACCACAGATCATAGTACTTAAGTGCCTATTTTTCTGGACATGATATTCTCTTATTAAAAAAAAAAGTGTTACAAGAATAAATATGCTATCTCTCCTCTGCCCTAAAGAGTCATATTCCAAACATATGTACAAGAGGAAAAGTGAGGACAGGTGACCCTAGGACAGGTGACCCTTGAACAACATGGGTATGAAATGTACAGGGCCGCTTATATGTGAATGTTTTTCAACAGCAAATGCAACAGTACTATACTGTCCGAGGTTGGATGAATCCATGGATGTGAAGGAAGTGCTTATTTGAAGGGATGACTATAAGGTATATGCAAATCAACCTCTGAGGTTTTTAAGGGCCAAATGTTAGTTCTTCAGCATATCTATTGTATTTGGACATGCAATGCTTTTAGAATTTGACCTGGCATGCAAAAATTTTACACACAAAAAAAACTAGATCAGGATCAGCAAATTTTACCTATAAAGGGCCAGATAATAAACATTTTAGGTTCCAAGGGCTATGGTTCTTAGCTGCAAATACTTAACTCTACCACTGTAGAGAGGACACAGTTATAGGCAATATGTAGACAAAAAAGCATGACTGTTTTTCAATAAAACTTCACTTGAAAATGCAGATGGCAGATTGGAGTTGTCTCTGGCCTGAGTTTGTATACTCTTGATCTAGACTTTCACCTCCTCTTGGGGCTAGAGACTAGATGTTCAGCACCTCTGTGTCTGTATTCCCATGTCATCATAACAGCCCTAAGCCAAGTAACAAATGTTCCTTTTAGACACACCTGAGTAGTACATTTGCCATGGCCCTCACGACTTCCTATGAAATTCCCAAGCCTCTTGCCTTGATTCATTAGCAATGCTTTTCTGGCCTCTGTAGAATTCGGAGTCTTACAACCAGCTTAAGGGATATAAAATGAATCATGCATATGCAGAAATATTGGTATATAAATAGCAAACAGTATTTTAAAACTCTGGTCAGCCAAAATATGGATGATGGCAAGACTGCAGTTAAGAAGAAATTTATTTCTACTCAGTGATTAATTGGCTTTGTTTGATAGAGCATTCCTTCAGAAACTGTGGCTGTAATCTCTGATCTAGAAGTACGGAGAGTTTAACTTTGTGCACAAATTTGGAAAACCAGAAAGCTGAGCCTTATTTTATTTAGAATGAGAGCTAGATGCTGTTTTTATTTAAATAGTTTACACCAGTGTTTGGAATCAAATGACAGGACAGAGCTTCTCAAAGCCTGGCCCCTGGACTATTGGCTTCAGGATTATAAAGGGTGGGAGGTTGCTTGCTTATAATTGGATAGGAGCTGAAGATTCCTAGGCCCACCACAGATTTCCTAAATCAGCCTTCCAGGATCTGCATTTTTAAAAGTTCCCAAAGTGTTTCCTTGTTTCCTGTGTGTGGCAGAGTTTGCAAAACTGTTCCTATGAAACAAATGTAGGTAGTGTACTTCCTGTTTGTTTACTGAATGTAATTAAAACTACTTTTTAACAAAAAAGCAACAGATGCTTCTCAGGACAGAGTCAATTACACATTAGAATATTTATTCCAGATACAGTTAAGGACTGATGAAGAGTTGCTTATCTGTGGCAGGAAGATCTCTGTGCTGGGTCTTCTCATAACTAGCTGTGTGGCCTTGGGCCAGCCCCTTAACCTCTCTGGCCTCACTATTCTAACCTGAGGGCGGAAATGAGGGCTTTGCTAAATGACCACTGAGACCCTGTGTAGCTGGAACACTAACTTTAAAGTTGTATAAAAGAAATGCTGTGCTGGAGCATATGGTGCCTGTCATATTTTGCTATTGAGTCAGAAGAAAATTACTGCTTAATAGGTGCCTCACCAGGGCTGCTCACCCTTGGCTGCACAATGACATCACACAGGAGCTTTTAAATACTGATGTTCAGGCTGTTCTCCAGATCAACTAAATCCAAATCACTGGACAGGGGACCCAGGCAGCACTGTTTCTTGTTAAATCTCCCCAGGCGGTTTTAATGTACAGCCAAAGGTCTACAATACATAGCCAGAAGGTTATTTGATTACAAGAGTCCCCTGGGGGTGCTTTTATCAAGCAAACCCCGGTCCTGGATATTCTAATCCATTGAATGAGGATTGGGTCCTGGAAATCTGTTTTAAATGAATAATGGATGTGATTGTCACGGTCAAGTGAATGTGGGGAAAGACCACTCAGAGAGTTGCTTAGCATATCAAGCAGAGTTCAGGGTGACAGAGAAAACTGCTCAGTGTATTAGAGAATAAGGGATATATAATAGGAGTATGGCTACACAGTTGTGGAAGGAGCTGGAGAAGTGAGAATTGGAAAGAGCTGGAAAATCTGAGAAAAGTCACTAACCAGCTCCCACTCTAGTGAAGGTGGACAGGAAAGGCGCTTGCGTGGGAATATGGAAAGACAGATGCCTCTACCACTGGCTGAGATGCTCACGGAAGTAAGGGTGTTGTCCCAGACTCTGATTGTGGACCTGGGGTCACTGATGACCAGCGGAGTCAGCAGGGGTGAGGGAGTCCTCATCTGTCTTTGAATACCTCTAACTTCGATGGCTTCAGAAGCTCACTTGCACTTCTGTTCCAACCAACTCTGACTCCAAAAGGCAAAGGAGAACTTGGAAAATGTAGTTCCAGGTTAGCCAAATTGGCACTATAGTAAACCACTTGGAAACCCACTTAGGAAATAGCTTCTTTGTCACTCTAAGAGCATTCCTTTTCACAAATGAGGTTGCTGCCTCGCCACTTCTTAAATTGTGCCTAGCGGAGAATAAAAGCTCACTGCGCGGGTCTGTTGCTCTCCTCTGCTGGAATCAAGCCATTTATATCTGGCTCTGAGTCTTCTGCTTTAGGCAATTCACCAAAGCCCTTGCTCCTTGGAAACAGGAGAAGCCTGTGTTCTAAAGTCTTCTCTATCCTCTGGGAGTCACACTGGCAAGAAGGACTTGCATGCAAGTGTCTCTGTTTCTTAAGTTAAGACACACATCTTATTAACTATGTAGAACTGATCCTGGCCTTATAGTTCTATGTGGGTGGTACAACCATGTAATGTGGCTGTTGTGGTACAGTGCCATAGTAGTAATTCTCATTGGGCAGTTTGAAAATTTCTTGATGCTTTAATAGAACGAGTGTTTCTGAATTGGGTTTATGGATAAGTACTTCGTTTTACATTCATAACCACTATTTGCTGCATAATCTGACTTTTCATGCAACAGTGGCTACGGGGAAGGAGAGAACAATAGAAGGAAAACTAAATATTCAGGAAAGGTAGTAAGGAGAAAAATCAAGCCTCAGGCAGAGAACAGGCGAGGAAGGCCAGTGGGGAAGAAAGAAAAGGGAGCAGCTTCAGCTATAACAAGAGCAACAACAGTTCAGTCACATAATGTCTTACCGTGTGAAGTATACTTCATGAGTGAAATGTATAAAGCTTGCTTTATTGCAAGTATGGAGTAAAAAAAGAGTTTAAGTTCTATTACAATTCCAGAATTAATCCGGCTTGGCCCTATCAGTACAAAATGGAGTTTCTAGACAAAACGCTGCAGCTGATTCTTGGGACTTTAAGCAAAGTATTTTTGATCTCTGGGCCTCTGCTTCCTCATCATTAAATGTGACACTTGGACTGGATTAGAGGTGGCATATTAGCAGCCTAAGGGCTGCATATGTATTAAGTGACCCTCAAGTTTTGGCCACAGGGTCTTTTTTCTTCAACTTATTTAAAAACTAAACTCCAGGCTTCATTCAAATTTCATTTGTTTTTCTACCATTGTCCTTTATCCCAAGATCTAGTCTAGGATACTATAACACGTTTAGTACAAGGTGATTTTTTTTTAAGTGAAATTGTCAATATTTTAAAACAAAATATTTCTCATAAAAGATCTGGATTTCACACTTTCCTTGAAGGCTCAAGTGGTCTGATGACAAGAGACCTGTAAGAATAACTTGATAAGTTTGACCATAGCAATGATAAGCTAAAGCTGAGTCACCACTGCCCCTTTATTTACTTTATTCTTTTTAATATTTATTCTTTTATTTTAGCTCTGCTAGGTCTTTGTAGCATGCAGGGTCTTTAGCTGTGATATGAGAACCCATAGCCTCAACCTGACCGGGAATGGAACCCAGGCCCCCTGCGTTGGGAGTGGGGAGTTTTAGTCACTGGTCCACCAGGGAAATCTCACCACTGCTTCTTGAAATAGGACATGTGCCCTCCAGTTTGCCACAGTCTCCTCTATTCTCTATTGCCTGCTAGACAACAGACAGTAGCCATTACCATCACTTGGCACCTCCAATTATAGTACAATCTGGAGGCTATGGACCATTCATTGCACTCATAACTCTGAAAAGTGAGAAATCAAAAGATAGCCTGACAGTGTGTTTCCAGAGAAAGTGGACAAAAATGAATTTGAGAAAATAAAGATATATTTAAATAACCAACCCACTTCCCTCATTTACATAAGCTTCCTGGCCAATGTAGGCATTTTGCTTTGAAATCCCTGAGTAAGAGCAGTTTCTCTAGTTTCTTTCTTTGTCGCCATTTGAAAAAGTAGCCTTTGCAGTTAGGCCAGAGTTCTCAGGAAAACACAGATTCCTTTTAACTGAGACTAACCTGTTTCTGCTTCAGTCGTGTCCAAATCTGTGTAACCCCAAAGACGGCAGCCCACCAGGCTCCCCCGTCCCTGGGATTCTCCAGGCAAGAACACTGGAGTGGGTTGCCATTTCCTTCTCCAATGCATGAAAGTGAAAAGTGAAAGTCAAATCGCTCAATCGTGACCAACTCCTTGCGACCCCATGGACTGCAGCCTACCAGGCTCCTCTGCCCTTGGGATTTTCCAGGCAAGAGTGCTGGAGTGAGGTGCCATTGCCTTCTCTGCTTACAGAACATAGGAGTTCAGAACTCATTCCCTAATATGTGATTTCTGTGCTCTTTTAGATCCTTGAACTTGGGTCTTGAGAAGCCAGATTGCAGTGTAATGAAGACAGTGGGCTTTGAATTCAAAATTACCCAGTTTCAAATTATGAAACTTCCCTTTGCCTCACTTCCTTTTCTTAAAATTGGGCTAATGAATTGGACTTAGCCTTTAAGGTTGTTGTAATAGATCAGTGAGCTAAACTATATAAAGGACTCAAAAAAATGCAGGGCATGTATGAAGTGCTTTGGCCAGGGTAACAATTATCATCATCATATCTGGATGCTGAAACCCCATTTAAAAAAAAAAAATCCTGATCCCAGAATGCTTTGTAATTATGAAGATTTGTATATGGTAAAGAATGTTAGGATATACTAACGTTTTGTGAAATTGAGCATATTTTATGTAGCTCCAGGTAAAAACCAGGACCAAGGATGTAAAAGTTAAAGGAAACAGATGTTGGTTCAATATGATGAAGGCCTTTCTTATGTTCATAGATAGAAAGCAATTGAATGGGTTGTTTATCAGGCAACCAACAACCTGTCACTTATGTTCAAGCAAAGACTGCAGGACTCTCTGCCAGGAATGTTGTAGATCTCTTGTGTCCAAGTGGTAGCCATGAACTATGTGTGAGTATTTAAATTTGTTATTTAAAATTGAATATAATTCAAGATTTTTTATTAAATAAAATTAAAAATTCAGCACCTCCATCTTACTAGCTACATTTCAAGTGCTAACAAAAAGAGCCACGAGTGGCTAGTGGGTACATTATTGGACAACATAAACATAGAACCTTTCCATCATCACAGAAAGCTCCGTTGAGGCAGGTCCTGCACTGGATTTCTGAATTTGATGACTTGGGAAAGGTCAGTCCATGTGGAAGAGGTATAAAGAAGGAACTGAGAGTCTGAGTAGTATGAAGTTTACTTATACAGGATTCCTGGTTTTCACACACATGCATGGCCCCAGGCAAAGCACTGTCTGAGTCTCAGTTTCCCCAGCTGTGTAATTAAAACTTGCCCCCAACTGTGGTTATCAGTGCAAGTGGAGAGAAGTCAGGCTCAGCGTTTGGCACAAGCAGGACACACAGATGCCTGCCTTCTCTCTTTAGCTGAAGGGAAGGAACCATGGAGAGGCTGTGATCTCAAGTACAGCAAAGCAGCCACATTGGGCCAGCCTCCCAGAGAGCAAGATGTTTCCAAAATCGATAGCTACCACCAGTGCACACTTAACCATGTATCTCATTCTGAGCTAAACTCCTTGTATACATTATCTTATTTAATTCCCACTACCACCCTGAGAGGCGGCTTCTCACACAGTCCTAGTCCTGAGGAAACTGAAGCTTCAAGCAATTATGTGATCTGCCCAAGGTTATCAGTGGCTGGATACAAAATTCAAATACAGATTTTTTTTTTTAAGTTGTATTGGAGTATAGTTGATTTACAGTGTTGTGTTGGCTTCAGGCGTACAGCAAAATGATTCAGTTATACCATATACATATATCCAGTCTCTTTCAGGTTTTTTCCTCATATAAGTTATCACAGAATATTGAGTAGACTTCCCCTTGCTATACAGTAGGTCCTTGCTGGGTCCTTATCTATCTTATTTATATACATGTGTTTATATTCATTCCAAGCTCCTGATTTACCCCTCCTCCACTAAATGTGGATTCTTTTAACTCAAAATGATTGCAATGTGTAACTGTCAATATATTAATACATAGATTCTTATATATAACAGAATCTGTGTAAGAATATTAATGTATCATCTCACTTAATTCTTCTAGGTTTAATTTTAAAGGTAATTGTTTAGTTACTTATAGGTAATTAAACCTTTGATTTTAGAGGTAATTGTTTTCTGAAGATGTAAATACCTTGTTTAACAAATCATATATAGGAACTGGTTCAGCTGGTATTTGGACCCAGTTCTCTAGAACCAGATGTCTGTCCACTGTGCTCCCAGCCTGGCTTCCTTGTTTATAAATGAGCAAAATCTTTAAGGATGATGTCCCTCTGAACTTTGTCATACAAGAACAAAGAAGCCAAGGATATCTCTCCCCATCCCAATGATAGTATAAGCTCTAAGTAGGCTATAATTATTTCAATAATATTTGTTTCACCTAAGTCTCCCAGAACTGTACAGAACATATAAGAATAGAATAATTCTTCCTAAATAGAATCAGAAAAATCTTCCAAAATAACAGATTTACCAAGAAACATTTCATATTCAGCAATTTACTTGAGTGAAACCCTGTCCATCTTCATGAAGCAAAACAGCACTCATTGTATATATATTTGTGATCACTTTAATTGTTGATAGATGCCTGTCATCAAGGTAGAAAGGCCCCCCATTCTCAGAGAGGAAACTAGGCTATGGAAGGAAACTAGGAGAAAAACACCTCGCTGATCTGGGACCTGATGGTATGTTTTTTGGATTTATTTTATTGTTGTTTAATTCCTTAAAAAACTGTGATGATGTTTGTTTATTTTAGGCAATCTTTACCCCTTCTATTGTGAAGAGAGATCTCCCTAGACTAGTCGGTATAAGTTCCTCTGTTAAACCAGCCGTGTAGAAAACTCCGATGAACTAAACAATTGGTTAGTTAAAGAAGTATTACTGAGACTGAACACAGGGGGATAAGATGGCTCTTGGCAATTGCATTCTGTCTAAGCATTCTAATTTTTGTTTGTTGTGCAAAAGGCTGCCTGAGGGTAGGATGACCAGGCATTTTTATATCTCTGCTGGGGATGTAAATGTTCCTGGAACTTGTGGATTTCAATTACATTTGTTCTCGGTCTCAGAAAATTATGAGAAAGATGCTCCATTTTATTTTTGATTTTGAATCTTTGAAACTGAAGAGAGGATTTTTCTTTGAAAGATGATAGAATGATATCAGATGATGAGAAACTTCAAATATTACACAAATGCTTAGATATATTTTACATATTGGTCTGTGTGCTTTGTTGCTTTTAAAAATAAAAGTATTATATATTTGTTAAATAGATTGTCTTGTCAATAGGTTGTTTTGGTGATATTTTCAGGGAGCCGGGCTTGAACAAAGCTGTTTATTCTTACTTTGATAGTAAAAATATATCTGTATAGAATTCTACTCCAAGAATTATTATTAACAGTTAGGTGTGTATATCTTTAAACATTTTTCTATGCTTATTTGAATTCTCCGTATATATAATTTTGAGTTGTCTTTACAGAAAAAGGGGATTATTCTAAGTCTTTATCTTAAACTGCATTGCTTTCATATCCTAAATGTCTTTTCATGTCTTCTTTCTGAGCTAGTTATACTATTCACAATTATAATGCCGAAAATAGCCAGTAATTACTGAGGACATACCATATGTCAGATTCTGTACTAAGATATTTAGATCAGTTATCTCATTAACATTTCACGAAATCTGAGGCATTTTCCAAGTTTTATCATTATCTCTGTTTTACAGGCAGGGAAACTGAAGCTTAGAGGCACAAAGTAGCTCAAGGAGCTATGAACCAATAGACTTCCTCAGCCACAACAGGATACAAGTTACTTTTTATAAGGTTGAATATTATCCCATCTTATGGAGGTCTCCTTATTGCCCCCATGACTTGGACTGACCCCCTTACTGTCCTGATCACCCTCATGTCCCACCCCCTAATTCTCCAGTCTATTCCATTCCTCAGTCAATGCAGTCAGCCACATCCTCAGCTGCAGTTACAGTTACTGCTGATGAAGGACTGCTCTTCTTTCAGAATAAAACTCATAACCTTCAGCATTATAAGCCATGTGGCATATACTAGTGATAATGTTGATTCTTAGAGATAGACGTAAAAAACTTCCAGTAGCATTATGGAAAAGATAAGAATCCTTACCTTGTTATTTTAATCATTGGTACCTACTGAGTGCTTTGAATTGAATTTCTATTTCCAACCTTCAATCTACATTTAATGCTGCTTAAGGCAGAAGTTGCTTTTACATATGAAATTCATTGGGTATCCAGTAAAACTGGGTCTCACCACCACCAAGTCTACTTCTTGCAGGAATCCGACAGCATAAATTTAGTGCCCAACGCACCATTGCCTTCTCCTGGACCAAATATATATCTGTTATGGGACCCTTCTCCATGAAGATATCTTCTTTTTATTGTTTAAACATGATGCATATATGTGAAATTCTCCCTATATGTTCTGTGGCAAAAGGCAAATATTCTTAAAATTATGTTTATCCAAAATTGCCAAAGAGATTCAGATAATTCTTGGGTTGGCCACTGTGGTAAGTAGAATAATGCACACACACCCCCCCACACACAAATTTACACCTCCTAATCCTAAAAACTGTGCATACATTACAGTGAATGACAAAAGGAAACTAAGGTTACAGACAGAATTAAGGTTGCTAACCAACTAACTAGTATAGGGAGATTATCCTGGATATTCTGGGTGGGCCCGAAGTAATCATCAGAGTCCTTAAAAATGGAAAAGAGAAGATGAGAGTAATGTCATATGAGGAGGATTCAGTCTGTGGTTGCTGGCTTTGTTGGTAGAGACATGAGGGCATGAGCCAAGGAATAAGGCAGCCTCCAAAAGCTGGGCAAGAGAAGGAAACAGCTTCTCCCCTAGAGGCTTCAATAAGGAACAGAGTGTTTCCAACCCCTCGACTTTAGCCCAGTGAGACCATGTTAGACTTCTGAACTTCACAACTGTCAGATAGTGAATTTATGTTGTTTTAAACACTTAAATTTGTAGTAATTCGCTACATCAGCAATAGGAAAGTAATATAGCCTGCAAATACTCCTCCTTAGATTACCAGGCCATGACTAGACCTAAATTTTTATATACTGTCAAAGCAGAGGACTTTTTCCATCATAGGGACCAATTTTCTATTTTTGTAATGAGCCATCTTGTAGATTCCATTATTGAAGACCTTGAAATAAGATGGACTAACAAAACATGGATAACTCGAACAAGAAAATTCATGTCTTTGCCCCCTTATGAAATCTTACATCCAGAGGGTTTGTGGCTGTTCATTCTTATTGGTAGTTGAGTATGGTTTTTAGATCTCAACATATTTATCAGAATTCAATCCAGGCCCCTATATTATTCACTGCTATGATTGCAGGTTGATACAGACGCCCCCGCTTGAACAATATGAATAAATAACCAACTCCAGTGGCTCTTCAGTTCCATGCCTCTCAACATTCAATGACGTGGAGATTTGGCAGAGAATGTTTATTCAACAGAGCCTCGTAGAAGCTTATAATATTCAGAGAACCCTGACTGTAATACTAAGAACACCAGTTTGGAGCAACCACTTTTATAAACGCAAAGTTTCTATGGTTAACAATTTAAATGCTTAGTAGAACATGGATGCTCCTCCTTTCTGTCACATTGTTTGCCTCGTTACCGTCAGAATACCTGACATGATGGACATCGTGGAGCCCCTGTGTTACTGCTGGAGTAACTTACTCAAGTTTTCCTCCCAGAAGAGGATGCCAACTCCCTCTGTACTACACACACCCTAAGAGAGAAAGGGGTTTGTGGTAGAAGGAAAAGGGCAAAATTCACCTGATTTGTTACTCAGCAGCTATACCATCTCATGTGGATTTTTTAAATCACAAGTATTCCCTCCGTAGGTTGAAAATATCCATTGGTATCACTAATATTTTTATAGTTAGTCATTTGAAATACTGTCTGTACACATAAGGATGACATATGCTACTATTTAAATTCACAGCTTGGCCTCATATGAAGACGAAACAATGCTAGAATCACTGACTCATATGGAAATGCTTACACTTGATGTTAAAACAGAAATCACTGTACTATATATACATTAGCATTTTGACAACATTGCAACCCTGGAAAAAGTTGTATAGTACTCCAATGAAAGCTAAATGTTATTCATAACAATTATTATTCCTTGAATATTAGAAAAGCCTAATTAGAGGCATTTAAATCAATAACTTTAATGTTCAGAAGATATAAGTGTCTGGTCTTCCTTATTGCGATGCTGGATTAAAGTGTGGCAAATTTTATGCTAAAAAAATAATAAGACAAATTATAGTTCTGCTGAAACCTTGAATTAGCACTGACACTTGAAGAATGACCTCACAATAGTCTTCAAGTTTTGAAATAATTACAGGAGAGTACCACTAGTTGCCTCCAATAAGCATTGAGCAAAAATAAACAGGTTTAAATTGTAGCACATCAGGCTTGGGTAAGACATAAGGAAAAGAGCAAAAGAACCAATATTTCCTGAGCAGGAATGATTTGTTACTTTTTATTTTGGATGACTTTGCACAGTTACTTCATTTATTTGTGACGCAAAATATCTGTGAGTTGTGTCTTCTTGTTCTCATTTTACTTGTGAAACTTGGTCTCTGAGAGGATCATGAATTTTTCACAGAGATAGTGAGTTAGGAGTTGTCGCGATCCAAAATCAGTTTGAACTAAATCTTATAAGATAGATAATATTGTCCCCACTTATAGTAAACCAATCCACAGAGATGCCAAGTGACTTTTTTAAAGTCTCATAGCTAGTGCATGGAAACATAGCATACTCTTGACCACTAAGTTGTTAATAAATTATCCTAGCTAGAGCAAGGCAAAGAAATCCTTGCCACTTTTAATCATGTCATCAGAAAAGGCAAGTTGAAGGAAACGTGTAAAAAAAGTCATGACAGTTAATATACATTTCATAGCCTAGATGCTGTGTTTGACTCAAGGAGCACATCTCCAAAATTTCAAAAAATAAGTTACAAAATGACAAGATGAGAAACTTAAAGAATGTTTTAGATCAAAGAATTAAAGAGGCTAAGGGTCTTCCCGAGTGACACAGTGGTAAAGAACCTACCTGCCAAAGCAGGAGACCCAAGAGACGTAGGTTCGATCCCTGGGTGGGGAAGGATCCCCTGGAGGAGGAAATGGCAACCCACTCCAGCATTCTTTCCTGGAAAATTCCATGGACAGAGGGGCCTGGTGGGCTACAGTCCATGGGGTTGTGAAGAGCCAGACACAAATGAGCACTCACAGCACACAGTACAAGAGTAACAAAGATAAGGATATGTTTCAGAGGAGACGTATTTCTAGGGAAATGCTTTCCGCTTATGTTTTGGGCTTCCCTGGTGACTCAGACATCTGGTAAAGAGTCTGCCTGCAATGCAGGGGACCTGGGTTTGATCCCTGGGTTGGGAAGATCCCCTGGAGAAGGAAATGGCAACCTGCTCCAGTATTCTTGCCTGGAGAATTCTATGGACAGAGGAGCCTGGTGGACTACAGTCCATGGGGTCGAAAAAGCAACTAACACTCTTTCCACCTAAAATGTAGAGGCATAAAAGTTTATAACCTATAAGCATACATGTTTGCATGGAAACTTGGATACATACTTAAGACAATGTGTTCTTCCATACGCTATTGCAGTACAAATTTGGGGTGACAGTAACTGAAGTAATAATAAAATAGCTCACACTGACATATTCTTTAATATGTGGTAGGCAATATTCTAAGAACTTCATACATGCTGTGTGTGTTAAGCCACTACATTCATGTTTGACTCTTCACAACCCCATGGACAGTAGCCATCCAGGCTTCCTCTGTCCATGGGATTCTCAGGCAAGAATACTGGAGAATGTTGCCATTTTCTTCTCCAGGGGATCTTCTTGATCCAGAGATCGAATCTGGGTCTCCCGCATTGTAGGCAGATTCTTTACCACCTACGCCACTAGAGAAGCCCCAAGAACCTCTATATGTCCATTTTCATATTGACTTTTACATCTTTACAGTAACCCTATGATGTAAATAATTCTATCCTCAGATTATAAGTCTTAAGCACAGAGAATTTATTTATCAAAAGTAACATAGAAACAGGCAGGGCAGGCTCTTTCTAGATGTCTGAACCCAGACATCTAGCTGTGGAGTGTCTACTACATATAGTTTTTATTTTGGATGACAATCAGCCTGTCTAAGAAGGAGCATAGGCTCTTAACCTTGGTCATAAAGCAGAAAGAGCCCTTTATTGAGGGTGGGGATAGGAGAATAATAATAATTGTAATCATTTCTGTTGTAGCATCTAATGTATCCTAAGCAAGCACTATACTTAAAACTTCATATACATTGTTTTATGAACTGATCAGTAAAGTATGCTTAGGTCCATTTTACAGATGGGTGAAACTGAAATTCTTTTCTAAGATCCTCAGCAACTTTCCTAAAATCGCGCAAGTAGTGGTGATAGATCCAGACTCTAATGTAGGTCTGTCTTATTGCAAAGTTCCTTTTCTGGAAACTATTTGCTGCTTCTTATGGAATTAGTATTGGCATTCAGAAGATTTGAGAGCCAACAATTATACATAATTTCTAATGCAAGGACCATGGCTACCGAGGGCATCTCTATACTGTATCTGAATGTATTTGTGGAACTGCCACAATTATAGAAGAAGGCAAGACTCGTGGTTTGGATGCTCAAATAATGGCATGTAGGAAAATTTAAGCTGAAGGAGGGAGGGAGGGGATAGTGATCCAAAATATCAAGAATGTAAGTTACGATGCAGAACATTGAAAGTAAAGACAGGTACATGCCCTTCACAGTCTCTCTCTCACTGTGGTAGCTGAGCCTGACAGAAATGTCACAGAACCAAGTGGGAAGTGAAATGGCTTGAATCTTCACTTCCAGAAACGGAAAGAGGCCGTAGGACACTGTTATAAACTCAGAAATTCACAGTCTTCTTTTAACATCTTTACATCATGTCCCTGTTTTCAAACCATTACACAATGTGGTGTTGATTTTTCTCAAGCCAGAGTGTTCAGAATGGAAATAGGGACTGCACTGGATGGAAATGTAAGTGACAGGAGGTGGTGAAATATACTGGGTAGAGATGCATTGAATCCCTCGCCTTATAGCAGGGTGGTCTGCGGCAGAGTTTCACAACATAAGTTTGAAGTCCAGACAGTTCAAACCCAACCAAACACTTTGGACAAGTAACTACTCTAAGCCTAACTTTTCTGTCAATCAAGAAGAGTAATACTTACCTAGGATCTGTGGCGCAGAAGGCAATGGCACCCCACTCCAGTACTCTTGCCTGGAAAATGCCATGGATGGAGGAGCCTGGTAGGCTGCAGCCCATGGGGTCGCACAGAGTCAGACACGACTGAAGCGACTTAGCAGCAGCAGCAGCAGGACCTGTGGAAGTGAAAAAGAAAAATGAATATGGAGTGCTTAATTCAGTGTCTGATGAATAGTATGTGCTCAGTTAACAGAGCCCAATATAATTATTAGAAGCACGCTTTAGGATACAGAATCAGGAACCACACCTGCCTCTCTAAAGCCAGATATGTTCAAAGGTTTTTACATTCTGACCTGTCTTTAAATTATTACACCCTGTATGGTGACCATGACTCAAACCTGTAGAATTTACTGTCCACATCTTCTGCTTCTTCTAAGTTAGCCTTGGTTTCCTCACCTCTTAAACAGGGATAATGACAGGGATAAACTACCTCCTGAGGTGGCTGTAAGAACTGAGTGAATTATGACACATAAAGCACGTTGGACAGTACCAGCACACGAATGGCCAACTTGTCTGTTTTAAAATCCAGCCGGAAGCTTTAAATGGGATGTTTCTGGCACAGAAATCTCTCAGTCTGATGTCTTATAGTTCCCCCTTTGGAAATGGGAGTTCTTAGAAAGGACTGGTGCCACTGTTGGGTAATCATAATCCATTTAGCAGCCCCTTGCTTAACCTGGTGCATTTGTCTTAGGAAGCATGCAGTGGTGGAATTAAAATAGAGCAAAAGGAAACAAGATTAGATCAAATGAACTAATCTAGTAATACTCTGCAGTGTCCATCAAAGGTTACAAGTTGTGATTTTTCCCCATCAGGAAGGAAAGGATAAACCTATCAAGGGTTTACAAGTCACCTATAAGTGAGGAGACAACAATGGATGAGGTGTTTCATGAAGGAGATGCTTCTAAAATCTGATGAAACTCATATTGGGATTCTGTGGTCTACCACCTCAGACTAACAGCAGAATCATCTGAGGAGCTTTTAAAAAATGCTGTAGCCTAACCTACCCCAGACAAAATACAAGGTTTTCTGTGATAGGACCTGCATTATCAGGTTGTTGGTATGTTGGTTTGTTTGTTGTAAAGCTCCCCAGGGCCTTTCAATGGTACGGCAAAGTTACAAAGTGGGGTATATAAAAGTTCTAGTAAGGCAGGTTCTAGGATAGCGAGAGAATGAAAAAGGGCAAGTGCTTGAATGGGGGGAGTGGTTCTATTGTCTGTAAAACTAATGTTCAACATTAATGGCTCACTTAGCTGCTGTCTATATCTGGTGGTAAAGCAAATTAACTCAAATGCTAACAGCTTATATGTACACATTCCCATACGTTTATTTCAATCCCTAGTGATGCTCTAAAAGCTAATTACAATGAAAATAAGTCATCCTGTGTGTAAATATACATGAAATTCTTCCAGTTAATTGCTTGGAGCTTTCATTTTGTCCACAATCCCAAGTGGAATAGGAGTTTTTTTTTTTCCCCTTAAGTAACAGACAACCTGGGTAGCCTTTAAAAATGTGTTCAGCATCGCTATTGTCTGTTGTAATTTCTTAAACCAAATTTCTTAGATAAAATAACCCTACAAATAATGTTAGGTTAATATAGGTTTTTCTCTGGTCACTCATCTTTCTGTCAAAGGAAGCACTGAACATTATAGAATTTCGTCCAATAAAAAGGGTGGGTGTGTCTCAGTTCCCAGTGAGAGATAATATTTGTGGTCACAAGTACCCGTGACCTCATTCCTAGACCTTGAAATTATTCTCATAGGCCTGAAAGCATTTATATGTGTGTCCCGTAGGGATGGCATAGTCCAAGGAAATAAAACCCCTTTCTACAGAGCATCCCAAAAAGTACCTCATAAGGACAGCTAGAATGTTGAGCTGACAAGTACTGTGAGACCATCCTGAGATCTTTAGTGCCCTTTGTAAAGAAAAAATGAAGATTCTAGATTGTCTTCTCTCTTTCTTCCTTAAATTCATCAAAATCATTTTTAAAAAAGATTATGTATTTGCATTGGTCAAAATGGAAAGGAGGATGCAAAATAACACACTATTTCATCTGTGCCACCAGCATCTTCCCCAACAAATCCCTCTACAAACCCGAGGAAAGTCAGTGGAGTCAGCTGCAATTTAGAAGCAAGACAACGTCTCACATGAATGTATTCTAAATTCTTGGTTTATACCTATTCTTCTCTGATGTGAATATTTTCATATTAGACTCAGAACAAAGGTATGGTGGAGAGTTACAAAATTACTTAAGAAAAGCATCTAATGAAAATTAAATGCATTGCGTAGGACATTTAAAAAATATATGTAAATGGCTATAATTTGATATAAATTTCCAATATTATATGTAATATATATCAAGTGCTTTGTTATAGCAAATACTTGTCTAAAGTAGGTTTTGTAACCCCAACACAGCATGCATAGTCAGGAGACAGACATTCTGGAATATCAGTCTAGTGTGCACACAACATACACAGGCTCCCCAACAAAAAGAGAACTAAAATCTAATATATAAATTGCTTCATAATGGGTGTTTATTCTATCAACAATAATTTTAATAGTTAGATGATCTCTGACAAACCCCTGGATCCAAATTTCCTTTAATAGTGTATGTGAAGAAAGAGGTGATGCATTGGTTAACATTACATGTCAATAGATTAATGTTAAAGTTCAACAAAATTGTACAAAAATAAGGTGAATTATTTATTCTTTGCAGAGAAACTATACCTTCAATTAAGGTGATGTATGTGTTTAAGCACATTATTGAAACAGGCAAAATATTTATGAGACCAATTTTAAAAATCAGTACTGTAAAAAATGTTTTCCCACTGGTTATTGGCCAACAGGAGTCACAGTTCAAAGACTATATTGTCCTACCTGGTTTCTGAATGATCTTTCTCCCTTCACCGATTCTATTTTTTATAGCTCTGGTTCCATTTAAATCCTCAATTTCTTAGGGATTTGCCATCACTCTCTCACACATTGTTTTCAATCTCAATATAAATTGGCTCTGCCTCTTGCATTGTTTCTCCAAATACTCTTCTTGTTAAACAAGGGCTTCTTTTTCTAGAATTCTTATTGGGAACAAGTCCAGGTTCCTTCTCAAAATATTTGCAAGTGCCCTGCCTACAGAAGACAAAAGAAATCTTCCTTAAGATGAGAGGAAGTAAAATAAGACCACCCATATGCTTTTAAAACACTCAAGAGATTTCATGGCTGAATATACATTTGTTTTAAAGTACAGATCATTCTTTTAAAAAAAAAAAAAACTTTGCAGTGTGAATTTAAGCAAAGTACAAGAAATAGCTGAACTCTGCAAAAATTCTAAAATGAATTGTTGACTACTTAAAGGAAATAGATGTTATAAATCAGAGAGTGGAATTCATTTTTCAAGTGTGAGAGACGAGAGAAGTGGTATCAAAACTTTAGACGAGCTAGAGGTTGTCTTCATGAAACCACATGTAAAAGCCACAAAAAATCTCTTAGAAAATTGGAGAGTGGGTATTCTTTTTGTTAAGCCTCCTTCCTTTTCTGTGTATTGCTTTTTATGTGTTTTTTAATTGTCTGAATTCCCTGATCACTGAGAAATGGAATAAGTTATGGGATGCTGGGAAGGAGGCTGGAAGCACACAGAACTGATACCTACACAACTCCCTTTGCATGGTGTGGTCTGAGACACCTGCCAGTCAGTTCCAGTTTCTAGCCATTGAGGGAGCAAACAGGGGAGCCTGTTCCACTGGAGAGAGAAAAAGTTTTGATCAACTTAATTGACAGTCATCATGTGATTGCATCTTCTGGTTGAAGAAGATATTTGGGGTGTAATCTTCCAGAACACTACTTTTACTTTCACCCTCTTTAGCTATTTTGGTTTAGTTGTTTGTTCCCATAACTGTAGCTCAGTCATGTCCTACAGTATGCCAACCCCATGGACTATAGTCCGCCAGGCTCCTCTGTCCATTGGAATTTTCCAGGCAATAATACTGGAGTGGGTTACCATTCCCTTCTCCAGGGGATCTTCCTGACCCAGGGATCAAACCTGGGTCTCCCGCATTGCAGGCTAATACTTTACCATTAGAACCACTAGGGAAGCCCCAATATTCAACTAGTATAATGATATATAGATATCAGTGAAGAAAAGAAAAGGCCAACGAAGCTAGAAGCACTTTGTTTTTCTTATTTTATTGACTCTTCTGTTAAAAGGAGATTGTGATTTTTTTTCCTCTCCCCATTGATACAATATAAATAAGCACAAATCCAACCTTATTAGAAACAAAACCTCTTTGAGCCTTTGCTTCTCAGAATTTTTATAAAGCTAAAGTGCTTGAAATCCCATAATGCAGATGTTGCCACCTCAAATGCATACAGGATGCAAAAAATTAAGAAATAACCAAAGTGACCAAATGGGAGACAGAAGGGAGTAGTGGAGATTGTGATAAACAAGGGAACACATGCTAATTCTCAGTAGGAGGGGGCTGCCAGTCAGTTTCCTCACCAGCTAGTTATTCCCCTGGGGGCATGATGGCCCAAAGTTGCCAAACATTCTGATAATTTTCAGAGAAATCAAAAAATCTAGATTCTTGAATGAAGTTTTATTCTAATTCAAACTTGTGAAAACCTCAATCAAAGTGAGCCAGTATCAAATGAGTCAATTTTTGTAGGCAGTCTGAGATCAGTGGTCAAATACACATAATGTATTTAACGAAAGGACCTTCTTATTAGTCTCACTTTTATTTGATTATGAGTTAAATAAGTAAATTATTAAGAATGTTCCATTAAAAAAAATCAAAGAAATGTAAAACTTCAGTGTCATTTGTTTGTTTTGGACATGCAGCAAGACAGTGTTAATAACATTTGTGGTCTGGCCAGCCTAGATGAAGAACATAACTTTGCAGCTTTGAGGGATCCTCTGGGCCCTGGTGGCAGTCTGCCGGGTCAACAATAGCTGAAAAAGTACATTCAAGTAAAGAGAAAGACTGTTACAGATGCTGTGCTGTGCTCGGTCGCTCAGTCGTATCTGACTCTTTGTGACCCTGTGGACTGTAGCCCGCCAGGCTCCTCTGTCCATGGGATTCTCCAAGCAAGAATACTGGAGTGGAAGGACATGCCCTCCTCCAGGGGATCTTCCTAACCCAGGGACTGAACCCGGGTCTCCCGCTTTGCAAGTGATTCTTTACCATACACATGCTGATCCAAAGTCTGGTGGAAAATAGACAATCCCAGAATCTGACAGCGTGGAATCTCAAACTGCGAGTTAATGAGCACTTTGATGAAGGGGGCCAGGTGGATTTGGAGATGAACTACCAATCTTTGGTGCTCCTCTGGGCATCTGCTCAAAATGCCATTTTTGCTAATTGCTAGTCACATGACAAATAGCCTAATGTGGAACCAGCAGGTGATGCAAAATTGAAGGGCAAAGAAATTTCAGGACACAACACAGCATAGTCTTGTGAATGTAGAAGCAATTGAAAACTGAACTACAAAAGCACAATTTGGGGAATAAAGTGCAAAGACCTGCATACAACAAAGGTTGGATTAATCAAATGAAATAGCACAGCCAATCGGATGGAAAAAATAAAATAAACCCAGCACTGAAGAAATTGGTGATTAGAATCAAGAAGTAAAAGACACAAAGGAATAGCCTCAGTGAGAAGCTGAACCCAGGAATCTGTTGGAAAATACAAAACTTATTTGAAAAACTGTCAAGGTTTATAAAGGAAGCCTGTGTGCAAGGCCCCCAATCCGTCAGCAGGCAAATCTCCCACTGGAGAAGGAAATGGATTTATTTGGCTTCCAACTCAGTGGAAAGAAATTGGTCCCTCAATATGTAAAGTTCACAGTTAATATATCTTTCCTGTTTTACGTTGCAAGTTTCCACTACCATTTATTGAGTACCAGGGTGCTGCCTACAAGAGGATACAGATCATTGCCTTGCAACTGTGGCCAGGAGAAAATTGTCCAAATGATTACACCCTCATACAGGCGGTTCAAAAATGAGCATGAGGAAAAAATATATATGTTTATGCATGCTGCATTTAAAAAGATGGCAAACAACACCACTGCCTGTTCAGACAGAGTCTTGTAAGGGTCTGCAAAGACCAAGAAGTTTGAGCCTTTGTTATGTTTGTTTCTTTCGGAATGCCTGCTGTATTGTAAGCACGGTGAGGACATGAGTGTTGCCCTCGTTCACTGATGCCATTCTAGCCCCTCACACGGTGCACGACACATAGCAGGTATAAAAAAAAGTTGTGGAATGAAAAGTAAATGAAGTAAAAAAATGAATTAAACCAAATAGCACAACCTTGCCTAATAATGATAACTACTAAGTGATGAGTGGGCTTCCCAGGTAGCTCAGCTGGTAAAGAATCTGCCTGCAGTGTGGGAGACCTGGATTCGATGCCTAGGTTGGGAAGATCCCCTGGAGAAGGGCATGGCAACCCACTCCAGGATTCTTGCCTGGAGAATCCCCATGAACAGAGGATCCTGGCAGGCTGCAATCCATGGGATCTCAAAGAATTGGACACAATTAAGCACAGCACAAACGATGAGTAACTCTTATCAAATCAGGTCCTGCTGCACACCACTTATAAAATCAGTACTCACAAATGTTGATAGAAAGGAAGTTTGCTTTCAATCAGAGTGCCCACAATCTGGGGAAATGGTGGTCTCAGCATCCCCCAAAATCTACCTCCAAAGATTCTATACAGCCCTGAAAGCTTTTAAAGGGAAACAGGGAAGTTACCTCAGTTTATCACTGAGATAGGGGGTCAGAGTAGTTACCATTCCCCACTTTATGCAGGCTTGTTGACTCCTTGTGACCTTTCTTTAGGTGCAAACCTGTTCACACAGTTTGTCTGAGAGATTATTGAAGAAGTTAGGGAAGAAATCTAGTCATCTATTAATGGCTTATTCTTCATTCCTACTTCTCTGAACTATGAAAAGAACAAAAAAGTTAGGCAAAGTATTGTGTGATCAAAAGGTAGGAATGGTGTGCTCGGACCAGAGATGAGTAGAGCTTGGTGTGCTTGATTTAAGGTTACTGTCAAGACAAAGTGTTGCCTCCTGCAGAGAGCTCTTTGCTGCAAAGAACTTTTTCCTGCCAAAAGCTGCTCCCATAATTACTATGAAAGTGAAAGCGGAGAGTGAAAATGTTGGCTTAAAGCTCAACATTCAGAAAGTGAAGATCACAGCATCCGGTCCCATCACTTCATGGGAAATAGATGGGGAAACAGTGGAAACAGTGTCAGACTTTATTTTTCTAGGCTCCAGAATCACTACAGATGGTGATCGCAGCCATGAAATTAAAAGACGCTTACTCCTTGGAAGAAAAGTTATGACCAACCTAGATAGTATATTCAAAAGCAGAGACATTACCTTACCGACTAAGGTCCGTCTAGTCAAGGCTATGGTTTTTCCTGTGGTCATGTAT
>SJYQ01000448.1:259229-276550 GCA_006410935.1 Redunca redunca
TGCTAAAGCTGAAACTCCAGTACTTTGGCCACCTCATGTGAAGAGTTGACTCATTGGAAAAGACCCTGATGCTGGGAGGGATTGGGGGCAGGAGGAGACGGGGACGACAGAGGATGAGATGGCTGGATGGCATCACGGACTCGATGGACGTGAGTCTGAGTGAACTCCAGGAGTTGGTGATGGACAGGGAGGCCTGGCGTGCTGCGATTCATGGGGTCACAAAGAGTCGGACACGACTGAGCGACTGAACTGAACTAGCTCCTCCAATGTTTCTTGCAATGATTTTCAGGTTACAGAGGAGGCATCTGAGGCTAAGAAACTGTGAGGGACTGAAATGAAGTCACATGACTACTAGTGAGTAGCAGAAGTGAGATGTGAACCGGTGGCTAGTTAAACTCTGAAAGGGCGCTACTTTCTTTACACCATCTGTTTAGCTTCATAAATAATAAACTTCAGGGGAGTGGTTTAAGCTAGTCAAAGTAACACAAGACTTAAATCCAGGTAATTTACTCTAATCCATCTGCCCTTATAACCTCAGTTGCCATAGCTGCTTTGTTTTCCTCACCGCAGCCCCAGCAGACGGTACCTTTTTTAGCCTGATCAGCAGCCCCCAGCACACTCTGCCCATGTAATAAATGTTGATGTCAGAGCCACCATAAGAACCAGAAGTCATTTCATTTTATATCAAGACGCGAGCCACCGTCTGGAGGACCAGATATGCCAATCTTAATTTGAAGCCAGATTTTCAAATCTGACTCCAATGCAAGGGAAATGCTTATCAGCATTCACACTGAAAACTTGGGTCACTCTGCCCAGCAAACATTCATTTTGTCAGGACCCTCGTTCATGAGTGAAAGCGAATGGATTCTGCAAACAGCTAGAGCCCATTTCTGTACTAATTCAGACTCCTGTTTGACAAGAGTAGAAACCCATTTGAGCAAGAATGAAGCACAAGAAGGAAATGTATCATAAGGGTATAGAATATCTCCTTGAACCTAAAGGAAGGACTGCATCGAAGACTCAGAATTAGACCAAAGATGGGGTTACCTGCTCTCTGTATCCCTCTACTCTGTAAACTAGTTTTTGTTTTTGTTAACTTACGTAGTTAAACATGATCAAACCTACAACTTCTGTGAAGAAATCCAGTCATTCAAGAGATCAAGCAAATGTGGGTATAAGAATTCCATGTCCCCTTTGATCTATTTTGGTCAATTACCCATTCCTGGCCAATCAGCTGAGGAGATAGGGGTCATATTTTATGAAATATGATTGCCTATACTGTAGCTGTATAAATAGAGCCAACAGTGAGGGGCTTGTCTTTGTAAGGAGGAGGGGACTGAGGGAAAGTGGATTTTGAGCAGATAAATCACTTTCTGTTGCCCTCTGTACTATTATGTATATGCACTTATAAAAAGAGAAGTATCCCTATGGGGTACAATTACATACAGAGTAGAATTAGAAGGGAGAGATTACTGATTATAAAGGTTTGCACAGATTAATATTTATTAAAATTAACTGGCTCTTTGAACACTTTAGAATTCAGTAAGCCTTAATGCATAAAATGACTATTAAAAATTCCCACAACTATTCTGTATTATGTAACTCCTCTCTTCCTCATCTATTTCTAGAAATCACCGCACTGTGTCAGTATCATGGTAGGCATGCACCATATGATTCTGTATTGATGAGAGTCACCTACTTCCAGGTCTTTTAGTTGTTACATTACTTACTATGCTTTCATGTGAGGTAAATGTTTCTAACTCTGCTAGGAACTCCAGCTCAGCCTTTTCGAATTTTCTCAGTGATCCCAGGAGCTCTGTCTGTATATGTTCGGTACGGATCTCATTACTTTCAACAGCTCTTATCTCCCTGCCTGAAAAATCATCCTCCAGGCGAAGAGTTTTAAAAAATTCTTATCTACCACCACCCTTTTCTTGTGATGATGGTACAGTTGACTCTCCATAGACTAATCGCATTTCAGAATCATTGTATGTGCGGATAGATTTATGTGGTGTTGAGCTTATCACAACCAAATCTTTGGGGAAGAAGGTCCCCTTTTGACATAACTCTACTAGGGGTTTTTTGTTTGTTTGTTTTTGAGAGCTACCAACTGATCTGTAATCCTCTCAAATATAAAGAGCCTTTTTGCCTTCTGTTTTTCATTTTACTTTTTGATCAGCCAATGTCATCTAAGGCAAGAACTTCCTTTTGTCAAAGAAAAAACTGCTTTCTATTGTGAATTCTACTCTAGATGGTGATGTTCAAATATGGCAATGTCTAACAGGACTTTCTAGTACTTTGGAAATAATGTCTATTTTGATGGATATAGTTAATTAAAATCATGGATTCTGGCTTCCCTACATAAAGTAAGTACATGTTTGGAATCAGCTCAATGAGTATATACTGTGTGCTTAGGCCGTGCAAGTAACTGGGCCAAAAAAAAAAAAAAAAAATGAAGATGATTCAAATGTTGTCCTGTCACTTTAAGGCAGTCACGATCTATATATTCTGTCTATAAATAAGTCCAATCAACTCTCTTGTCTGGAAGAAGTCAATATCAGATTAACTTATAGATGATTTCCAAGGACTACTATGAATCATTTTTCCTGATTTAACTCAATTTATTAAAACAGATATGAGGTCTGCTTTGGTCCACATTCTCAACTGACAATAATAACTATTATTTTTTGAGTTCCTTCTATGTGTCAGGCTCTGTGCTAAGTACATACATACACATACACAAGTGACTCAAATATGCGACCAAGTTTGAGACCCTTGCTGTAGCTCATTTTTATACATACATGTATGAATCCACCAAGGGAGTCTAAGGCATAGTCAAGGGTGAAACCTTAGCTTTTAGTTCCACTAGTCCAAAATGAATGAGAATCTCTGGACAAGCAGTCAGGCATCTGTATATTTTAAAACCTACCAGAGACTGCCCAGTGAGTGCCTAAGAACCACTATGTTAACATGATGATGTTTTCCCATTTAACTTTCACTCCATTTCACACTTTGTCTCCTGGTCTTCAGTGGAACATGAACCTTTGAGTTTCACATTCTCATTCTCTGTTCAATTATATGACATTCTTGAGTGGGAAAGGGACAGCTCTGTGCAAAGGTTAAGTGCTTCAACATTTACCCTTGGAATCCACTATCTTGGGGCTATATCCTAGCACTGTAATTTACTAACTGTGTGAGCTTAGGCAAGTTAACCTCTCCGAACCTCTTGTTCCTCATCTGTGAAATGAAGATAGTAATAGTGCCTGGGATTAAATGAGACAATGCATGCAGCTAGGCTGTTACGGAAATCAGGGAAAGAATCGCCCTCCACATTTTTTTTCCCCCCACAGAAGGGAAAATCTCTTGCTATTCTTTCAAAAATGTTTCCAATGACTATTAAAAACTGTGGTGTTTGCCTAGAAAAAATCCTTGTCAGAGTGAAGTCCTTGGTTAGTTATCATGTATGTTCTTGTTTTTTTAATTTTTATTTACTTATGTATTCTGCTGTGCCAGGTCTTATTTGCAGCACAGGGGTCTGTTAGTTGTAGCAGGCAGGATCGTTAGCCACGATGTACTGACTCTTTGTTGTAGCATGGCCTGTGGGCTCTAATTCCCAGACAGGGATCCATCCCAGGCCCCCTGCATTGGGAGTGTGGAGTCTTAGCCACTGGACCACCAGAGAAGTCCCCTATTACGTGTTTTGAAATGAATGGTGAACTATCATATATTGTTGGGTTTTTTCTTTTATATATATATATATTTTTTTTTTTCAAGTAACAATATTCCACAGCAAATCATTCTTTATTTTAAAACTTTTAACTGGTGGATAGTTGTTCTACAGGACTGTGTTGGTTTTTGCCATATATCAATATGAATCAGCCATAGGTATACATATGTTCCCTCCTTCTTGAACTTCCTCCCGCCTCCCAGCCCATCCCACCCATCTAGATTGTCACACAACAGCTGATATAAAAATCATTCTTAAAGTTCTCTTTGGCCTAAATAATTTACAGCAGCCCTCTCCACCCTTATCGATGTCATTATGAGTTCATTTTCCTTCAAATAATTTCACAGCAAAGAGAGAACATACAGTGAATTATGAGTTGCAAGTAGAATACCTTCCCCCAAACCTGTGTAGGGATGGTAGAAATCAAAGGTAAAGCTAATTGAGGCTCTTCCAAATTTTTCAAGACAGCCTGATCATTATAAATATAAGTGGTCCATTTTCTCAAAATTGAACTACATTAGTGTTTTGTTTGAACTTCAATTTCAAACTGGCTTTTTTCCCTGGCATTTAATTATATTCTGATAGAGGAGTCACTTCCCAGGTGGCACAGTGGTTAAAAAGAATCGGCCTGCCAGTGAAGGAGATGTGGATTTGATCCCTGGGTCAGAACGATCCCCTGGAGAAGGAAATGTCAACCCACTCCAGTATTCTAGCCTGGAAAATACAAAGGAATAGGTAATAGTCAGTGCCATAGTGAGTGGTTAAGAAAACAGACTCCCAAACCTGAGGACCTAGGTTAATATCATGACTTTTCAGCTTCTGAGCTGTGTAATTTGAAGCAAGCTACTAACACCTCTGGGTCTGTTTGTGCTATAAAATTGGAGATATTAACAGTAGAATAGTTCCTATCTTATGACAACTGAATGAATTAATCTAAGTGAAGCACCTAGCACAGTATGTGGCATATTGTAAGTAATTTCAAATATTTGATGTGGATGGTCAGTCCTGGGTGTTCATGGAAGGACTGATGTTGAAGCTGAAACTCCAATACTTGGGCCCCCTGATGCAAAGAGCTGACTCATTTGAAAAGACTGTGATGTTGGGAAAGATTGAGGGCAGGAGGAGAAGGGGAGACAGAGGATTAGATGGATGGATGGCATCACTGACTCAATGGACATGGGTTTGGGTGAACTCTGGGAGTTGGTGATGGACAGGGAGGCCTGGTGTGCTGTGGTTCATGGGGTCGCAAAGAGTCGAACACGACTGAGCAACTGAACTGGAACTGAAACTGGATTCATAATATTACTATTAAACATATCTCTTAAACCATTACAAATTACAACCTCTGAGCCAAATCCAACTCACCTCCTGTTTTTGCAAATAAAATTCTATTGGAACACAGCCCCATCATTTACACGTTGTCTCTGGCTGCTTTTGTGCTTACTTGGGCACCTTGAGTAGTTGAGACAGAGACCACTAGGCACCCAAAGCCTAAAATATTTACTATCTGGCCTCTAGCTGTTTACAGAAAAAGTGTGCTGACCTCTGCTATAAGCAAGGGACTGTACTATTTAATATACATTTTTTATATTAAACAGTACTATCCAGGCAAGTTCTGTGCATAGTGAGGACAAATAAATGCTAATTAGGCTTTATAAACATTTATGAAGCAAAAGATCCTGAGGAGATGCTTTTATGTAACTGGAAAATTCCACAACATGAAAAATAATTTCTGTATATAACACTACGTGCTTACTATGTTATCCCTATTTTGCATAAGAAGCAGCAGAGACTCAGAGTTATCATGTAAGATAATATACTCACCAGTCACACAACTAGTAAATAACAAAATTGAAACTTAAAGCACATTTTTATGACTCCAAATACATGTCTCAGATGAGGTTATGTAGTTCTTTAATGATATATGCCAACTGTGATGGTTCCTAGTTACTTTGCTTACTTTGTCTCTAATCTCATATGTGGATGACACAGAGTACATATTTTAAAAGTCCATCTTCAAGACAATCAGTTCCATTTCATCCATGTTGAGAACTCGTGCAGGTTGCTATGTGCTTGATCTAGTCTGTTTTCCCATCTCCATCTTTGTTGACATCCAGCTTTCCCTTCCTGGGAGGGAAATATTTGCCTTCACCAACAGCGTTGCCTGCAGACAGCCAACTGTGCCATTGATGGGGAGGGTTGTAGGCTGTGGCTTTGTTTCCTCTTGGCTGCCCTGTAGGTAGTTAGGTGCAAGCCAATTGAAATGCCAAGTGTCTGAAGCTTTGCCTGCCAGAAGCTTATTTTGTTTAAGAAGGTTTGATTTCCCTTTGATTCACTTTTGAAAAATGTTATATGCATAAGAATTAAGTCCTAGGAGCAATGTCCCATGAGATCAATTTGCAAGACCCTTTAGTTTAGAAAGAAAGATCATTCTCTAGTGTCTCTGTTGGTTTGATATGGAAATACATACACTTGCCCTACATCTTGATTGCCAGTGTGCTCAGAATTTGCTTTGTAAAGTCATGCATTAAATCCATACTCTCTGCACCTTAATGTTCCTTTTTGGTATCTGCATATAGACACTCTCTAAAGGATGAAGCCCTTAGGCCCAAGAAGAATGTGATGGAATAAATCTCAAATCTATGCCTTCATAAAACCATCTTTGTTGTTGACTGAAAGCAGGACTGAAAATTCTGGTGACTATAAATCCAGACAGTATACTTCCACTGATAATTAGGTTTCTTATAGATCTGAGATCCTCTGTGCTAGACTCAAAACAACAGTTGGTAGTTCATTTTGCAAAAGGGCTTATTCCAAATCTCTAAGAAAGACATTATTAGATTGTCAAGTGATTTTGGAGTTTTCCAGTTACGTAAAAGCACCTCCTCAGGATCTTTTGCTTCATAAAATGTTTATAAAGCCTAATTAGCATTTATTTGTCCTCACTATGCACAGAAGTTGCCTGGATAGTACTATTTAATATAAAAAATGTATATTAAATAGTACTATCTGGGCAATTTTTGTAAACTATTATTTTTTTAAATCAGAGGTTAATTACTTTACAATATTGTGGTGGTTTTTTCTGTACATCGACATGAATCAGCCACAGGTGCACATGCATCCCTCAATCCTGAACCACTCTCCCACCTCCCCCTCCACCCCATCCCTCTGGGTTGTCCCAGAGCACCAGCTTTGAGTGCCCTGCTTCATGCATTGAACTTGCACTCCAGGCAACTTTTGTGTGTAGTCATTCGTGCCACTGTGCCATGGAAATCGTATGCCTTAGTGAAGAGTCTTGGTATGATTTTACCCTGCAGTCAGCCTTCAGTGGTTACACAGCATCACTGACTCAATGCACATGAATCTGAGCAAAAGTCGGGAGATGGTGAAGGATAGGGATGCCTGGTGTGCTATAGTCCATGGGTTTGCAAAGAATTGGGCACAACAACTGAATAACAAACTATACCTGGCATTATGATGGGTGCTGGGGAAGTAAAAGCATGAAGATGTATTAGGTTCATCTGTGTGCCCAAACTTTCTTTTCATTTCAAAGAGTCTTCTTTCTTCTCTCACTTAGGATGTCATTTGTGAGTTCTCTGCCAGAGTTAAGGATGCCCTGACAGGGTCATCAGTAGTACTTACAGTTTCTAAGAGTGACATGGCAACCTGTGTGTGTGTGTGTGTGTGTGTGTGTGTGTGTGTGTGTGTGTGTGAAGGAGCTCATGGTTGTTTTCTGAAACTGTAGCCTTGGAACGTCATTTATACATTATGCATTTCATTCAGCTCTAGTTTTTATACAAAACAATGATTGTATTCCTTAAACAATCTAAACCCTTTCTGACTATTATCACTGAAACTAATACTTGAGATTTAAGGTGACATTTCCTCATTCCATGGAAGAAACGTGTGCTATTTTATGATTAAATATGAATTATTAATCACAAATAAAGCATATTCCGTATAATTTTAAAAGGCATATTCAGTATTTCAATATAGCATTATTTTTAGAAATCAAATAAAATTCCTACTGTCTTAACTTACATTATGAAAACTTAGGCTTGGAACTTGACTGTGAGAGACACGGAAAAACAGTCTTAGAAGGGGTTTGGAGGGAATATGCTACTGAATGAATGCATATTGAAATCATTAGCTTTCAATTTTACCTTTATAAAAAGTTACTATGAATTTAAAAGAAAAAAGGGGTTGAAATAATTAAACTAGATACTCACCTTGTATTAATGAAGCCCCAAAGCTTGTTAGCAGTTTTAGTTGCCACATCACATGCATGATCGTTCACTCAGTCAGATTTGACTCTTTTCAACCCCATGGACTATACCCATCACGCTCCTCTGTCCATGGAATTCTCTAGGCAAGAATACTACAGTGGGTAGCCATTCCTTTCTCCCGGGGATCTTCCCCACCCAGGGATTGAACCCAAGTCTCCTGCTGTCTACTGCATTGGCAGATGGAGTCTTTAACACTGAGCCCCATACTACATCACATAGAGGCCTCATTCTGAATTCGCTGTCCATTTAAATCTGTCTCCTTTTTTCAGAGCCATTGCTGCTGTTAAACCTCTTTTCCATGTATACTTACATCTTTTTTTCTAATAGGTTGTATCTAATATTTATCTCTATTTCTTCTTGCTATCTTCAGCTCATTATCCCATGAATTTCTTTTGAAATCTTAGCACCAACCTCTTATTTATTAGCTCTCCCTAATAGATCCCCAGCATCTTTAGGTGTAGATAACTGGGTCTTCATTGTACCAGGCTCCTTTGGACCTCCTGGGTCTCTATTCCAAACTGTGAAGCTAGCAATCAATTCTACTAGACCTTTTTAAAGAGTTTGTGGCCATCTGATGTCTTTTGAATATAAACTTAAGTGACCAAAGGGGCCTTTTGAATGGTCTTTCTAAAGCTTAATAATTAGCCAACAATTTTATCACAATGGACTATAGATCTCATGTGATTGACCATCAGTGCTTTAGCTTTACTTCAAAAACCTATTTTGTAGAAAATTAGGTTGTAATTTTTTTGCATTGTTAAATGATATTTATCTGAGAAACTGACCCAAGAGAGCTATTGTACACTGGTGGTTAAGAAAAGGGTTTTTTATTGTGAAAGTTAATGAACCACAATACAGGTCACTTTAATTGTATTTTATATGTGAACTTTTTCTACAGTGAAAATAAGAAAATTATGTCTGCCCATGAGTCAAAGATAACTTTTTAATTAAAATAAAATTGTGAATTCTGCCAGCTACTGTATAGTCCATGTTGATAAAGACAGCCCTATATCTTTAAAGTTTATACTTGTAGATGCTGGAAAACATGTCTGTACGACCTCTACCTTGAATCAAGGGGAACTTGATTCAAGTCTGTAAGTGTTTTGCCTTGATTTTTCAATTATCCATCTGTGGCTAATCATAGTAGATATTTGACAGCGCTTCTTAAGCTCATAATCCCCCACCCCCACCCCAGAGGAAACACATAAAAAGCTTTCATCAGCCCGGCATCTTTGTAATTATGTTTTTCATTTTTATATAATCTTTAATAACTATCTCACTTTTCTAGCTATTATGAATTAAGGTACCCTAAATAACTTGTACATACAGCATTGTTAACTTTTATAAGGATATCAGTAGAAGAGACTTTTAGAATTGATATTACTGGGTCACAGAATATATCCATTTAAATATTGATAGATAGTGCCAAAAAATGTCTGTTAATAATTCCCCAGTTGTGTCTATGTCTGCTTTTATGTAAGATCATAAACTATGGACATTAGCCTTCTTTATCCTTTGTATAAAACTGATTAGAAAAAAATATTTCCAACTTTACATTTCCTAATTATAAATGAGGGTCTGTTTTTCTTCATTTATTTCTTTACTTTAAAGCAAAACTTCTGTTGAGATGGGGGATCTTATCTGTAGGAAGTCTAAAAGGCTGCAGTGTTTCCTTCTTTTTAAGATAATTTTTAATTGAACCATATTATACACTGAGAACCCACTCCAGTATTCTTGCCTGGAGAATCCCGTGGACAGAGGAGCCTGGTGGGCTGCTATCCGTAGGGTCGCACAGAGTCAGACACGACTGAGGCGACTTAGCAGCAGCAGCAGCATACACTGAGAAGGTGGATTTAGAAAAGGCAGAATAACCATACATCAAATCGCCAACATCCGTTGGATCATTGAAAAAGTGAGAGAGTTCCAGAAAAACATCTACTTTTGCTTTGTTGACTACACCAAAGCCTTTGACTGTGTGGATCACAACAAACTGTGGAAAATTCTGAAAAAGATGGAAATACCAGACCACCTGACCTGCCTCTTGAGAAACCTGTATGCAGATCAAGAAGCAACAGTTAGAACTGGACATGGAAAAACAGACTGATTCCAAATAGGAAAAGGAGTACATCAAGGCTGTATCTTGTCACTCTGCTTGTTTAACTTATATGCAGAGTATATTATGTGCAATGCCAGGCTCGCTGAAGCACAGGCTGTAATCAAGATTGCCGGGAAAAATATCAATAACCTCAGACATGCAGATGACACCACCCTTATGGCAGAAAGTAAATAAGAACTAAAGAGCCTCTTGATGAAAGTGAAAGAGGAGAGTGAAAAAGTTGACTTAAAACTCAACATTCAGAAAACTAAGATCATGGCATCTGGCCCCATTACATCATGGCAAATAGATGGGGAAACAGTGGAAACAGTGAGAGACTATTCTGGGGGGCTCCCAAATCACAACAGATGGTGACTGCAGCCATGAAATTAAAAGACGCTTGCTCCTTGGAAGAAAAGTTATGACCAACCTAGACAGCTTATTAAAAAGCAGAGACATTACTTTGCCAACAAAGGTCCATCTAGTCCAGGCTATTGTTTTTCCTGTGGTCATGTATGGATGTGAGAGTTGGACTATAAAGAAAGCTGCTGCTGCTAAGTTGCTTCAGTCGTGTACGACACTGTGTGACCCCACAGACGGCAGCCCACCAGGCTCCCCCATCCCTGGGATTCTCCAGGCAAGAACACAGGAGTGGGTTGCCATTTCCTTCTCCAGTGCATGAAAGTGAAAATTGATAGTGAAGTTGTTCAGTCATGTCCAACTCTTCGCGACCCCATGGACTACAGCCTACCAGGCTCCTCCATCCATGGGATTTTCCAGGCAAGAGAGCTGGAGTGGGGTGCCATTGCCTGAGCACCAAAGAATTGATGCTTTTGAACTGTGGTGTTGGAGAAGATTCTTGAGAGTCCCTTGGACTGCAAGGAGATCCAACCAGTCCATCCTAAAGGAAATCAGTCCTGAATATTCATTGGAAGGACTGATGCTGAAGCTGAAACTCCAATACTTTGGCAACCTGATGCGAAGAACTGACTCATTGGAAAAGACTCTGATGCTGGGAAAGACTGAAGGCAGCAGAAGAAGGGGACAACAAAGGATGAGGTGGTTGGAAGGTATCACCAACTCAATGGACATGAATTTGAGTAAACTCTGGAAGTTGGTAATGGGCAGGGAGGCCTGGCGTGCTGCAGTCCATGGGGTCGCCAAGAGTTGGACAAGATTGAGCGACTGGACTGAACTGATACACTGAGAAAAGCATACAAATCATGAGTGAACAGCTCAATGAATTCTTACTGTGTTCATGCATGATACCACAATTCACATAAAGAAACAGAATAATACCAGCAATCCAACAACATTCCTTGTGACCCCTTTCAGTCACTGCTTTGTCCTCCAAGGGAATTACTTTCCTAAGTTTTAATTCCATATAGTTTTGCCTTTAAAAAAGACATTTAAAATCATTAAAATCCTATATCGTATCTGGCCACTTTTTTGCCTTTGTTCCATACAGGAGTAGATGGCTCATTCTCATTTCTGTATACTGGTTTACTACATAAATATACCAGAAATTTCTTCTGCTGTTGATGAACACTTAAGTTATTTCCAGTTTGGGGCTGTAATGAATTAAGCTGCTATAAACAGTTTTGAAAAGTTCTTGGATGGCTGCTTTCATTATTCTTGGGTATATACTGTTGGAGGAGAAATATTTTTAGGTTCCATGGCTGGTCTAATAACCAAATTGACATAAAACAGATGAACAGGAGAAAAATTAAGTTTAATTATATGTATACCTCCTGTATACATGGAGTCTTTACTTGAGAGAGACTCTAGAAAAGTGAATAACTTACCAAAATGGACAAAGCCACTAGCTTTATACTGTCTTTCAGTTCAGTTCACTTCAGTCACTCAGTCGTGTCCGACTCTTTGTGACTCCATGAATCGCAGCACGCCAGGCCTCCCTGTCCATCACCGACTCCTGGAGTTCACCCAAACTCATTAGCTAAAGACAAAAGATACTGCGGTGGGGTCAGTGAGTTATGGGAGATGACCAAAAAGAGCACAGTACACAAAAGTTGGTTTGCAGATTGAAGTTTCTGCCATCTCCAATAGTAGGAGTTGTTAAAGACTGAGTCATCCTCTTCTTCCTGGTACAACAAGGGAGACACCCCTGCAACTGGAGTTTCCCTTAGAAATGTAAGTAGTTTTTTAAGAAGAGTAACTTCTAGTTGGCTTTCAGAGCTGTTTTATGCCCCACTTTTCTTTAAAATATCAGCTTAAAATAATTCATATGCCAAAGAGACATATTTGGGGATGACCAATTCTGCTCCCCTACAATACCTGGAACAGAAATAAAATTTCCCATAGGGGATCAATCATTTCTACTAATTAACACTTCAATCATGTCATTGTACTCAATGTCCTTAGAATAAACTAAGAACATTGTAACCTGGATTTTAGGTGTTGCACATCCACTCCAGTATTCTTGCCTGGAAAATTCCATGGACAAAAGAGCCTGGCCAGCTACAGTCCAGCTACCGTCTATGGGGTCGCAAAAGAGTTGGGCACGACTGAGCAACAACAACAACATATTAAGAGATATACCTTTTTATCTAAGCAACTTACCTACAAAGCAGGGCAACTTTTGTTTTCCAAACATCTCCTCTCATTTTCCTATGAATGACCTTCTTTCCCTTTGTATCTCCAGGCCCCTAGCCCTTTCCTTAGCTCAGGGTGCTTTGTAAGCCTCAACTACCTGATTCCCCTTTGAGTCTCACATTTCTATGAGCTCCTGTAGCTACGAAATCAAATTTGTTTTTCTTCTCTTAATCTACGTTATGTCAATTTAATTATTAGACTAGTCAAAGAACCTACAAGGAAAGAAGTTTCCATCTGCTTCACAGGCAAAATAGGAATAGTTCAGGCTTTGTGAGCCAAAAGGCAAAACTGAGACTATTTGCAAATACTTAAATATCATGGTAAAGGGAAAACAAAACTACACACAATTTTCATTGCTGAAATTTAAAATATAATAATAGAGTAAAATTGACTATGTCTGTAACCTTCCAACACAAAGAGCAGCAGTAGCCCTCTGAATGCACTGAACTCACTCAACTGAACCACACATACTCAAGTAGAACCAAGCTAGAGCCAATACAAATAAACAAGAATTTTAATAATGCTAATTCTTGTGATTTTTTTCCTGGATATTTCCTGGAGTGGGCATGAGATGTATCGGCTTAAAAAATAGTCACAACCTAGAAGCTGAGAGTTCTATTTGGTGGGAATTTTTAGGACTTCGAGCCCAGGAGACAGCATCTCAAGTAACCCTGAGAGAACTGTTCAGAGGACCTAGGGGGAGGAGTCAGGTTATATAGAAGCTTGTAACAAGAGGCAAGTGGTCTGAACATCAAAAGAGTATTATTGATTAAGGAAAACCAGATTTCTCGGAATTTCGCACTTTTCAGTGTATGGGAAGATGCAAGAGACTGGGCTTACTGAAATCATTCCTTTCGTATGCGTCTCACCCATCTGGGGCCAGCATCCTGGGGTTTGATTTTTCACACCTTAGTTCCTCGCTCACTGTGGGGAGTGACTGCTGGCTGCCAATAGCCAGCATTGTTCTTCCTGGGTGCCCTTGGGGTTCAGAGGCTCATGTTTGGAGGGCCAGAATCATGAATCATGCACGGCTGTGACATCCTTGTTCACTGAGAAGGCAGGAAATATCCCATTTCACAGACGGCCCTCTCGAGTCAATTGTTCTCCCCTTTTAATTTGTCTTGGCTCCTACGCTGTTAGCATCTCTACAGTCTAATGAAGGAGTTAGTGACTTTCTGAGGTACTTTTGACCTAACATGTTTTTTGGCCATTCCTTCATGGACTTCTTAAAATTAACTCTGTTTAACAGATAAAGGAACTGATGGTTAGAGTCATTTATCAAGGATCCCACAGTTAAACTCATCCCAGAACTAAGAGTAAAATCACCCCTTGAATAGTCGGAATCTGTTCTCTTGACTGCCGCTTCAGATTGCTCCTCTCAGCTTCCAAAGACAACATGGCACCAAAGAAAAAGCGAGGCGATGAGTTTAGGGGTGAGAGATTGGAGGGTGTGAAGTGACTGAGGAGGAAAGAAGACATTCTAGGCCAAGACAGAGGTCTAAGTGAATCTGTGGAGGAAAAAAGGAGAAAGGCATTCCTTGTGTAAGACTCTTCTCTGAGGACCTTGCATTTTCACAAACACTTGTCTGGAAACAGCATTCTTCCAAATGGCTTTCATGCATTATTGAGTGCAGTGGAAATTTGCTATGTGACGCCTAGGCCTCCTCAATAGCTTCAATTCCCATGTTGACCCCATTAACCTGAATATAATTTGCTGTTGAAGAAGAAAACTTTAGCCTTAGGTTGAAATTTATGTACTTTTCAGCCAGCTTTTCCCTAATGTTATTTCATTACAGCATTAACTTACATAGCTGTTTCTTCAGGGAACTCAAAACTTGAGTAACCATATTCTGCTCTTCAGATTATCACTCATAAAATGTGTGCTGACGAACTGACATCTAACCAAGGAAAAGCAGTCTTTTTTTTTTTTTTTTTTTTTTTACAGACTTCTCACTGCAAGGTCACATTATGTCTGACTTATCTAAAAGCAGAAGCTGAAACTCCGAAAGATGGCCTTTTTTTTTTACATTAGGTGGTAAAATTTCTCTCTCATTTAGTCTAAATAAGTTAAAGTCTAAATTAATCTATTTCTACACGTTGCTTCTACATTGCTCAAATGTCAGTTAATCAATACTGTTTGGTCATGAAAATGTTAAGGTCTAATTTACATCACTTAAGAGTTGAAATTCAGTGTATTTGCGTCAGTCAATATAATTAAAACATCAAAAGCGATGATTATGAAGTTTTACAGTTTGAGTCAAACTGTACTGAGCTGCGCATATTTATTACTCTATTCTTCTCAAATACCTAATGAAGTTATTCGCACAATCCCATTTAACAAAGCTTTAAGAGATGCATGTTTTACATGACCTAGTTGGGATTCAAACCCTTGTTTGGTTTACTACTGAGCTCAAGAGTCTTCACTATGGTATCTTACCAATTCTTTCATGACCCTGCTGTTTAGAATTTCTTGACAACAGAGGCTCAACCATCCAGTTGCCATGAGTCTGTTCACCCAATTGTTTGACTATCAATTGCTAGGAATCAATATGGTGACTTATTTGGACTTCGTCTGCAGTAAATGTATCATAAAATCATTATCTAATTGATTCTCTCTCCCAATTGGTCTCAGTAAATTTAAAAGATGACTTTTATTACAGGAACACTAATAGTAACAAAGACAGCTACACAGTTTGTGCCTTTACTATGTTTCAGGCACTGTATCAAAGTTCTCATAAAATTTCTACGTACAATGTTAGAACCCTAAAACTAAATTCCCAGGGTATTATAGAAAGGTGTTTTGTCTTTGTACCCAGTTCCTGGCACACAGCTGGTAATATCCTTGGACTCTCTAAAGTAATAAGTGTATTTCGTATGCTAATGAGATGACTAGTGGCTGGGGATCCTGAGATAGTTTCAGGACAGAAGCTGATCACCAAGATGACCAAGATAGCAGGAAAACCAAGGTATAAGAGGGTTAGAGAGAAGCAGGCTGGAAGTTGTGTTAATCACAAATGGCCAGCAATTTAAATCAATCATGCCTAGGTAAGATCAATAAAACCTTCATAGAATGACAGGTTTTTGAGAGCATCTGAGTTGGGGGATGCTTTGTGATGTGGGGAGGTGGCAGTACCTTGAGCAGTCATAGAAGCTCCACTTAAACCTCCCTCCTCCCAACCCCTGACCATACCTTGTCCTAGGCATCCTTTCTATTTGGCTGTTCCAGAGTTGAATCATTTATAGTAAACTAGGAAGCATAAACTGCCTTCCTGAATTTTGTGAGCCATTCCAGCAAATTATTGAATCAGAGGAGTCATGAGAACCCCTGAAGTTATCACCAAGTCAGGCAAAAGTGCAGGGGGTTTGGCCATCCCATTTGCAACTGTTGTCAGAAGTGAGGTCAGTGTTGGAGGACTGAACGCTTCAACCTGCAGGGAGTTAGGGTCAGAATTGACTTATTGGATACCAGTTGTTGGGGACTTGGAGAAGTGACGTGAAAAATAACACCACAGAAGTCTTTAAATAACAGAAGCCAGTACAGTAAAAAAGAAGAGAATTCATTAGCACATTTAAAGAAAGAGCCCAGAGCAAGAGGCAGCAGCGTAGGATCTACATGAGGGCCAGGCCCATCACTGCCTCTCCTGTCCACTGTTCTCCAGATCAGTTTGATTCCACACCGAATCTCTGAAAAGATCAGCTTGCGTCTAGCCAACAGAAAGTAAGTTTTTTTTCCCAGTATTTCTCCTTAGCCTTGATTCAGCCTGATTGAACCAGCTTGGATCACAAGCCCAGTTTCAGACCAGTCTCCATGACTGTAGAAGGACGGTGCTGTGTGGCCAGGTCTAGGTCACAGTCCCACCCCTGAAAGCTTTAGTTCACCTGCCCCACATGGACTGCAAATAAGGTGGGAGTAGTCACACCCCAAAGGAAACCTGACATGCTCTTATCAGAAGAAAGAATGAAAAGACAGGCAAGTAAAAACAGTTGGGTTTTGTCTTACTGGCAAATTTTGACATGTCAGTTAAACTTCCTGACCCTTAATTTAGTTGTCATTAAGTTCTTTCCTTCTCTGAACAATCAGATTCTTAAAGACGAAAATGTACATTTTCATACTTGTTTAAATCTTATGAGTGCAGTTGATTGTTAGGAGATGTCCTTCGTAACTGAAATCAAATATCAAATGAGGTAGAGATTTTTACCAGAAATTACCTAACTAATCCCCGAACATTGGAGGAAAAGTGTACCACGTAGTATGAGTTGACAGACATGTAGATTCTCCCCAGAGGATCCTTTAGATTGTTGGTAGAATCCATGTCCTTGCAGTTGTATGACTTCCAACTAGGGAATACTCCCAGTGCTTAGAGGCCATTTGCAATTCCTTACCACAGGACTGGAAAAGGTCAGTTTTCATTCTAATTCCAAAGAAAGGCAATGTCAAAGAATGCTCAAACTACCGCACAATTGCACTCATCTCACACGCTAGTAAAGTAATGCTCAAAATTCTCCAAGCCAGGCTTCACCAATACGTGAACCGTGAACTCCCTGATGTTCAAGCTGGTTTTAGAAAAGGCAGAGGAACCAGAGATCAAATTGCCAACAT
>SJYQ01000448.1:276575-337919 GCA_006410935.1 Redunca redunca
AAGATCATGGCATGCGGTCCCATCATTTCATGGGAAATAGATGGGTAAACAGTGGAAACAGTGTCAGATTTTATTTTTTTGGGCTCCTAAATCACTGCAGATGGTGATTGCAGCCATGAAATTAAAAGATGCTTACTCCTTGGAAGAAAAGTTATGACCAACCTAGACAGTATATTCAAAAGTAGAGACATTACCTTGCCGACTAAGGTCCGTCTAGTCAAGGCTATGGTTTTTCCTGTGGTCATGTATGGATGTGAGAGTTGGACTGTGAAGAAGGCTGAGCGCCGAAGAATTGATGCGTTTGAACTGTGGTGTTGGAGAAGACTCTTGAGAGCCCCTTGGACTGCAAGGAGATCAGCCCTGGGATTTCTTTGGAAGGACTGATGCTGAAGCTGAAACTCCAGTACTTTGGCCACCTCATGCGAAGAGTTGATTCACTGGAAAAGACTCTGATGCTGGGAGGGATTGGGGGCAGGAGGAGAAGGGGACAACCCAGGATGAGATGGCTGGATGGCATCACGGACATGATGGACATGAGTCTGGGTGAACTCCGGGAGATGGTGATGGACAGGGAGGCCTGGCGTGCTGCGATTCATGGGGTCACAAAGAGTCGGACACGACTGAGCGACTGAACTGAACTGAACTGAACCATGTGGTCATTTCCATATATCCTCTCCCAAAGTCAGCATTGGAAATAGAGTGTCTCTGTGGTTGTTGTATTAATAGTCATTGTCCAGTCACTAAGTTGTATCTGACTCTTTGCAACCCTGTGGACTGCAGTAAACCAGGCTTTCCTTTCCTTCACTATCTCCCAGAGTTTGCTTAAACTCATGTCCATTGAGTCAGTGATGTTATCCAACCATCTCATCCTCTGCCATCCCCTTCTCCTTTTGCCTGCAGTCTTTCCCAGCATCAAGGTCTTTTCCAGTGAATTGGCTTTTTGCATCAGGAAGCCGAAGTATTGGAGCTTCAGCTTCAACAACAGTCCTTCCAGTGAATATTCAAGCCTCTTTAGTGCATATTAACAAGATTTGATAGAGGTGGAGCTACAGATACAGACAGAGATACAGATAAAATATCGTTATGGGAATGACATCAGATTATCTTAGCCATACCTATAACCTACTCACAGAAGCGCTATTCTGTCACCTTTGCTATACTATATTCCATACTCTATATTCTAAAAGTACCATCCTCACTAAGGGGAGAGCATTAGACAGCGCATGAAGAAGGGACCACTCTAGAGTCTGTCACAGGCCTCATCCTTAGGTATTTGCTCACCATATTCTTTGAACCTGAAGTGTCTATCTCCTATCACCACAAGAACAAATAGTCCTTGAAGGACCAAAGACCTGAATCAAATCCTTTTACTTCAGCAAGTCTTACTCAATCCATTAGGATGAAGCTAGTATCTTGTGATCCTTCAGACACTCCAGTAATGGAAAGAGTCTCTCCTCTCACAGCTCTTATTACTTTCTACTTTGAATTATTCATTTTTATTTTCTCTCTGTCTTAGATCTCTGACTAGATCTTTGAAGTTAAGGATACTTCCTTTCATTTTCTCATATATTTTTTAAAGCATTTATCAAAAAATGTAACATGTACCAATATATCAGAACTACATTTTGTTACAAGTAATGGGAATCTCATCTGGGTGGTAGCTTAAGCAAACTGGTAGGCATTTATTTTTTCTCATGCAATAGAAAATCTGGAGGCTTGTTTGGTGACTTGGGTTCAGTTGCTTAACACTCTCCAGGTTAAAGTCTTTATGATTTTCTTGACCTCTTCTCTGACCTTCCTTTCTCTCATTGGCACAAAATGGCTGCTATATTTCCAGCCGTCTAGCCTTCATTTCAGATAGGAAGAAGCAAAAAATAGTAAACAGGAAGGGGCCAGTGTTACGTAAGGAAAGCAAAGTCTTCCTAGATCTACCTAGCAAATGTGCATATATAACCCATTGACAACTGTGTCATGTGTCCATCACAGTTATAAGGGGAACAGAAAAATAGTTTTGAATGCATGAGTATATGGTCCTCTGATCAAAATTGTTGTTTTAGCTCTATGAAAAAGAAGACAATAAGTACTGAGTGACCTAACAGGGGAAGTAAAGGAAGTTTTCCCTCAGGAGGTGGCACTGAGATAGAGGTCAGTTTTGGAAGCTGTCTTAGAGTACTACATGTAACAAATGTATAGAAAAGAAGAAATTACAATTGCAGAGAATCTTCTTAATATCTTTGGTATAACTCAGCTTCATGACTCTTTGTGGTAGAATATATAATTCAAACTAAAAAAAAAAAAAAAAAAAGCATGTTCTGCCCAAAGTTAGCTGCCAGCTTCAGGCAGAGCTGTATCAAGTAGCACTAACAATAATGCCAGGAAGCACTCCATTTTTTCACTTGGCTTCCCTCTTTGTTGATTCCATTCATTTGCACTCTTATATGTCATGGTACTAAGATAGTGGCAAACTCCTAATTTACATCTTTTCATTAGAAAGACTTCCAGAAAAAAAATATTTTCTCAAGAATGAATAGTTTACAGTTGGATCTCATTGTGTACAGCTTGAGCTAGGACTGGTACCAGTCCTTGGAGCAATCACTTGGTCACTAGAGAATTCATAATCCACTTAGCTAGTTTTGAGTCTTTGCACTCTTCTGGATCAGGGATGGAACCAACTTCAAAGCTCCATGAGCTAACATTGGAGAAGAGGCCTTTGGCTCCCTAAGGAAAACAAAGAAGCAAGTACCAGTAGAAGTAGCAGAGTTTGCTGGGCAGACAAAAAGAATAGAGACTTTTCTAGCCTGTAGTAGTATTCCATTTTCTGTTCTCTGTAGAAGAACAGAGAAACTTCTCTTTGGAGAAAGTTTCCCCATTGGTTCAGTGGGTAAAGAATCTTGTCTGCAATGCAGGAGACACAGGAGAAGCATGTTCAATCCTTGGGTCAGGAAGATCCCCTGGAGGAGAAAATGGCAACCCATTCCAGTATTCTTGCTGGAAAATTCCATGGACAGAGGAGCCTGGTGGGCTACAGTCCATGGGGTCTCAAAGAATTGGACACAATTGAGTCAGACGCAACTAACACTTCACTTGCACAAAGTAGAAATGACTAATGGCATTAGTGACTGCCACAGTTAATAATAGCAATACTAAAAACAAACACTTCCTTTTTAAAATTATACTCACCCATTCAAACTCAATCTACTTTCTCAGAAGTCTGAGAATTAATCCAGCCTGCTTTACGCAAACCAGAAGGCAGAAGTGACTGTATGTTTTAGGTTAGTTGAGTATGAGATTTCCAGAGAGCAGGGCTTCAGTAGGACATGCATTGGAGAAGGCAGTGGCAACCCATTCCAGCGCTCTTGCCTGGAGAATCCCAGGGACAGCAGAGCCTGGTGGGCTGCCATCTATGTGGTCGCACAGAGTTGGACACGACTGAAGTGACTTAGCAGCAGCAGCAATACCCTTCCCTCAGTCACCAAATCCACGCTGAATGCCCTGGTCCTCACGTACTCACATAAACATGCCTCCCTTTGTGCTGAGCTGGTGGAGCAGGTCAATTAAGTGAAGCTCATTTCAAGTGCAGAGGGTCCCATGTAGCTTCACATCTGCCTGGTGGCCAGACTAAGTGATTTCAGATGGCCTCAGACTCCTGATCACATCCATGCAGCCAGGGAGGAAAGGAAACCTTGTTTATCATCTTGATAAACAGTCCCTTTCAATGCCTCCGGACGCTTTATGTAACTCGGTAGAGTCAAATACTATTAAATTGTCATCACTGTCAAAAAGAGAAGTAATAAGTTTTTCTACCTGAGTCATAGTTAATGACTTCTACAATGTGTAACACAAATCAGAGTTTCTGTTTGCCTTCTTTTCCCTTAAATGTGTGTTTTCTGATCTTGCTGACTGTGGAGGAGAGGCACAGTCTCATGATATGAAGAAATATATACTTTTGTGATTACCTCTCAGCTACACCAATAAAACACCAAGATGACAAGGGCCAGATCCTTGGCTTGGATGAGATATGTGCACAGAGGAGGAAGCTGAGCGGCTATATCTCATTCCCGTTCTTCATGGATGGCATCGATTTGAAAGACTGTATTTCATGGGTAAAAGCCTTGGAATGGTTCCACCTTAGTTATCATGAAACATATTTACAGAAGCAATTTAAGGTCTCTTAAGGGGGTAATACACCTTTTTTATTCTCATCTCCTTAAAGAATAATACATGAGTCAGATTAGGCTGTATTGAACTGCAATAACAAACCACCCACAACTCTCATTGGCTTAAAACAATGAAGGTTTATTTCTTGATCAAGCAAAGTGCCCTTTGTGGTTCCTCACTGAGGCTGCGTTTGGAGGTGTCAGGAACTGGAACTGCTGGAGCAGCCAATATCCAAACTAGGGGTGGCACACTATAGTCCATAGACCAAATCTGACCCACCATTTGTTTGTTTGTTTGTTTTTATATAGCTTATGAGCTAAGAATGATTTCTACCTTTTTCAATGGCTGGAAAAAATCAAAAGAGGAATATTTTGACCCCTAAAAAATTATATGACATTCAAGTTTCACTTTCCATACATAAAATTTTATTGATGCACAGCCATACTTTTCTTTATGTTTTGTTCATGGTTGTGTTCCAACTGCAGAGTTTGGTAATTGCCACGATCACATGGCCAACAATACTAAAAACATTTTTGACCTGAGACCTTTATAGAAAAAATTGGCTGATCCCTGATCTAAAACACTGCTGTTGACTACACCAATAGGAAGAGAGCTCCAGAGTCTTCCACAAGGAATTAAAAGCTTGGTATGAAAGTGGTGGGCTTCCCTGATGGCTCAGCAGTAAGGAATCTTCCTGCCAGTGCAGGAGATGAATGTTCGATCCCTGGCTCAGGAAGATCCCCTGGAGAAGGAAACGGCAACTCACTCCAGTATTCTTGCCTGGGAAATCCCAAGGACAGAGGAGCCTGGTGGGCTACAGTCCATGGGGTTGCAAAGATCAGACACAACTTTGCAACTAAACAATAACATGAAAATGACAGATCACTTCCTTTAATATAGAAATGGCCCCACCTCCCACAAGGGGACTGGAAACTACCCTAAACCTAGGGGGAGGAGAGCCAGAGATAGTCATTCAGAAGTACTAATGGTTACAACAGCTAAAATTAAAAATAGCAAGACTATTAACAGCAAACAGTTGTATAGTTCTTATACTTCAGGCATACCTCAAGTGCCTCATTGATCCTCACAACTCCCTAATCATGAAAGTATTGTTATTTCCCCCATTTTACAGCTGAGGAAACTAACAATAGAAAGTGTAAATAATCTTCCTGACATAATACAGGTCCCAAAGGGTGGAGGCAGCATTTAAATATGGCTCTAAAATACAATCTAAAATGCTATTGTCTTAAATATCCCACTACACATGGATCCTTTAGGTCTAAGAAAAGTCCCAGCCATTGATAATGTAGAGGCCACTTCTTCACAAAACCGTTATAGAGTTCAATGTGTGTGTGTGTTAATCATTCAGTCATGTCTGACTCTTTGTGACCCCATGGACTGTAGTCCACAAGGCTCCTCTGTCCGTGGAATTCTCCAGGCAAGAATACTGGAGTGGGTTACCATACCCTTTTCCAGGGGATCTTCCCACCCAGGCACTGAACCCTGGTCTCCTCCTTTGCAGGCAGATTCTTTACCATTTGAGCAACCAGGGAAGCCCATAGGATTCAATAGACATAAGCAAAATGTTAATATTAGTATTGTGTAACAGATTTCCTAAAACTTTGGCATTTGAGAGTAATTAGACCATGCTGCTGCTGCTGCTAAGTAGCTTCACCATAGCTGGAAGTAAAAGCTAATGCCTATGGATTTTCATGTGGTTCTCCTGTGGGTACCACAGAAAGGACTTAGAATTTAGGATCAGTTTAAGACTCAGCAAGAGGACCCAGCAGAGAAAATCAGACCCTAAAGTAAAAATGCTTCTTTCAGGGGATGTTATTTTAAAGCCATTTCTCCCTGGATAATCTGAAATTGTATCTTGATCTTCTTATTTTTGCTTCTAAGCTAACTCAGGAATATTGTTCCATGAGTGTGTATTTTTGTTTAGCTGGAAGAAAACATGTCATAAAATAGTTATGATTTAGAGATAGTAGATTCTGAGCCATTGCGTTGCCTGCTGTCCCTCTATGTTTTGATAATGGAGTTTGTGTATTGTCATTACTCATGTTCCTTTTGATATCCATACACTTACCCATGGAGGCTAATAGAAGAATCCCATTGTAAGAGAATTATTTTTAAAAATTTATTTTTATTTATTGATTTTTGGCTGCTCTAGGTCTTCATTGTTACTGTATGGTTGGGCTTTCTCTAGTTTTGGTGAGCAGGCACTACTCCTCTTGAGGGGTGGGGGCCTCTCATTGCAGTGCCTTCTCTTTTGGAGCACAGGAGCTGGGGTGTGGGTTTCAATAGTTGCAGCATGCGGGCTCAGTAATTGCCACTCGTGGGCCCTAGAAAGCAGACTCAGTAGTTGTGGTGCAGAGGCTAAGCTGCTCCATGGCAGGTGGGATCCTCCCAAACCGGGATCAGACTGGTGTCCCTTACATTGCAAAGCAGATTCTTAACCACTAGACCACCAGAGAAGCCCTCCTTAAGAAAATTTTTTAAAGTTTCTCATTGTTACTGGGCTTCCTTCTCAGAGGGTATTCCTGCTGGTATGCCATTAAATAAACATCACGAAGAAACAGAATAAAAATTAATAAAGACTTAAGAGCAGATGAAGCAAGGATGCAAAGGAGAAAGCAGGTAGACCACCCGTCATTGCACCAACAGTGCACACATCTGACAGGAGAGTCTTGGAACTTGAAAACTGAAAGCTTCCATTTTCCAGCCTTTCAGAATTGTGTCCTTCCATCAAAATTCATGTCACATATAACTGCCTCTGGTAGTGTCTTTGAAACTGGGTTTCATTTCTTATGTGAACAGTAAGAAGGATGTCCGTTCTTATTTATGGTGGACATGCTGTGTGCTGGTCACTGTATTAACAGCTATTTATTATAATCAGTTTGCCTGTACTCACTTAATCCTCATACTCATTTAGTCCTCACAACAACCCTAATAAGTTAATATTATTCACATTTTAACAGAAGAGAACCCTGAGACATAGAATAGAAAACAATAGGAAGCTGAATTAGGACTTGAGCTTTGGGGCCCTGACTCTACAATATTTTATCCGTTTTGCTCTACTGCCTCAGACATGACTGTTTGGCCCAGAATTTGTTTCTTTTTCCTGCATTTGTCTACACTGTATATACCATAGAACCCTGGGACAGAGGGGATGGTAACTTGTTTAATCTCAAGTATAAACAAATTAAGCAGCCATTTTGCCCTCCTTGACCAAGACATGCTTAAAGAGCCATTAGTGTCTCTCTTGTCAATGATTTACAAAGACACTTGGAGCTTCCTTCCAGTCCATTGGGTCAATAAAGCATTTTTAACACAGTCTTAAATATGCATTTCTGACATCCGCTACAATAGATTCCAAGAGAGCTATTTATAAGGCCTTAATCGAGAAGTCCTATAAAAGTGAATATCAAAACACCTGTGCTGCTTCTTACTTTACAGCTTTTAAAGAAAGGAACTATTTGCAATAAAGTGAAAATGCTAGATCCAAATTATCATGTCAGTCTCAGCATTCCTTAAACACATTTTATTCATTTCCTCCAAAAGTTGGCTTCCACTATAAGAAGATATATCCTGGCTTTATCATTAATGAGGACTGAAGTTTCCTTATGGTTACTCTTAATTGTAATTTCATTTTTCAATCATTTTGCTTAGAGTAAAAATCTTTTCCTTTGTATAATTTGGCTCTCCCCCAAACCAAAGTTCCAAGCTGATTTTTCTAGAAGGTATATTAGAAGGTCAGGTCAGTTCAGTCACTCAGTCATGTCCAACTCTTTGCAACCCCATGAACTGCAGCACGCCAGGCCTCCCTGTCCATCACCAACTCCCAGAGTTCACTCAGACTCATGTCCATCGAGTCAGTGATGCCATCAGCCATCTCATCCTGGGTCGTCCCCTTCTCCTCCTGCCCCCAATCCCTCCCAGCATCAGAGTCTTTTCCAGTGAGTCAACTCTTCACATGAGATGGCCAAAGTATTGGAATTTCAGCTTTAGCATCTGTCCTTCCAAAGAACACCCAGGACCGATCTCCTTTAGAATGGACTGGTTGGATCTCTTTGCAGTCCAAGGGACTCTCAAGAGTCTTCTCCAATACCACAGTTCCAAAGCATTAATTCTTCAGCGCTCAGCCTTCTTCACAGTCCAACTCTCACATCCATACATGACCACTGGAAAAACCATAGCTTTGACTAGACAGATCTTTGTTGGCAAAGTAATATCTCTGCTTTTCAACATGCTATCTAGGTTGGTAACTTTCCTTCCAAGGAATAAGTGTCTTTTAATTTCATGGCTGCAGTCACTATCTGCAGTGATTTTGGAACCCCCCAAAATAAAGTCAGCCACTGTTTTCAGTGTTTCCCCATCTATTTTCCATGAAGTGATGGGACCGGATGCCATGATCTTCGTTTTCTGAATGTTGAGCTTTAAGCCAACTTTTTCATTCTCCACTTTCACTTTCATCAAGAGGCTTTTTAGCTCCTCTTCACTTTCTGCCGTAAGGATGGTGTCATCTGCATATCTGAGGTTATTGATATTTCTCCCAGCAATCTTGATTCCAGCTTGTGTTTCTTCCAGCCCAGAGTTTCTCATGATGTACTCTGCATCGGAGTTAAATAAGCAGGGTGATAATATACAGACTTGACGTACTCCTTTTCCTGTTTGGAACCAGTCTGTTGTTCCATGTCCAGTTCTAACTGTTGCTTCCTAATCTGCATGTAGGTTTCTCAAGAGGCAGGTCAGGTGACGGTCTGGTATTCCCATCTCTTTCAGAATTTTCCAGTTTATTGTGATCCTCACAGTCAAAGTCTTTGGCATAGTCAATAAAGCACTTATTTGCAAAGGCTACATTTATCATTCAAGTTCATTTTCTGAACAGACCACATATTGGATGCTTAGGAAAAGATCCCCAAAGAGGATTAATGTGTATCAGTCTTTCATTTTTTCCCTTCTCTTCTTTCTTCCTCTTTCTTTTTCCTATCTAACACTTTCCTTCTTCCCTCCTCTGCTTTTTTTTCCTTTCTTTCTTCTTTCCTTCATTCAGTTGTTTAATTACTCAGTAATCTAACAAGTATGAGAATGTCTACACCACGTACTATGGGCTTTCCAGGGGGTGCAGTGGTAAAGAATCTGCCTGCCAATGCAGGAGACACAAGGTTCATTCCCTGGATCAGGAAGTTCCCCTGAAGAAGGAAATGGCAACCCACTCTAGTATTCTTGCCTGGAAAATTCCATGGACAGAGGAGCCTAGCAGGCTAAAGCCCACGGGGCTGCAGAGTCACACATGACTGGGCCACTAAGCACACACACACACATGGTCCAGACACTAGGGATAAAGAAGTAAACAAGATGAGCTTCCTGCCATTATAGAGTATGTAGCCCAACAGGATGGAGAGGTGATAAACCAGTCATTCCAATTAGGAGACATGGGGGACAAAAGCTAGTCTTTGGGGAAGAGGTTCATTCAACAAATAATTACAGGCCAGAAATGATCCCAGTAATAAAGTAATGAAATATAAAAGTTGCTGCTCTTATGGAGATAAGAAAAGTGAAATATTCTTTAAAAGTGCCAAAATAGTGCATTGTAAATATTATTATGGGATAATTATATGAGATTGTAGGGTCATATAGAAGAGAGATATAACTTACAATCTGATTCAAGGAGACCACCTAAAGAAGACCTGAATAGTGAGTACAGGAGCCCCTCTCCTCCCAAAATACAGAGTTTAGACTTACATTAACTTTTAAAAAAAAAAAGATTATTTTCCATCTCAACCTTACATTTTCCCCTAGCATCTTCTTTCCCAGAAAACTTGGTGTTGTGATCATTTCGAATTGCCTGGCTACGCTTGGTCATGGACATGAAACCATCAACACCAAAATATACTAGTGTCAAATTCTCTGACAGATGAAAAGGATTAGATATTAGCAATCTCCCACAAGTGACCATTTTTAAATGGTTGACCCAGTTTGTAGCTCAGATCAATCAGTTTTGTCAGTATAAGCTATTTCTACTAGATGTCCATGGCGGGGGAGAGGGGGGGCAAACCATTTAAGATCCCAATCATCAGATTTTTAGCCTTCCACCTGCCAATCATTCCTAATCTCAACTTCCCTTTCCATCAAGATATATAATTGTCATCCACGGGGACTCTCTTTCAAAGAAATATTATCCTTAGCAATTTATCTTCTGTTTGTTTCCTCACCAATACAGGGCAAGACAGCGATGTGTTGGATTGGGAAGGAGGGATCATTGCTAGGAGCATATTGGGCTTGGAAATTTTTGTAAACTTTTCCACCTCAGAGAGAGTTACTGCTGCCAGAAATAATCTTGAAATGCTGTCTTTTTTTTTTTTTTTTCCCCCTTTGGGGCTATTAGGAACTTTCTCTTCCTGTTAAAAATAGGTTTTGATAATGCACTCCAAATGCTGACAAATCCAAAAGAAAGAGCAGACAGAAAAAGTGGAGAGCTGCCCTGGGGAGCTTATCGGCAGGGGACTTGCCCATGGCCTCCTGGGAAACATGGGGTAAAAGAGTGCGAAGCAGGCCACTGCTTTAAAAATGTGTATTGGAGGGAAAACTAAGAAACTGATGTCCATCTAACATATCTAACTTTTTCAGATTGGCCTGCATTCATCATGTAATTACTGTATTTACCTTCTAATCTGGAAGAACAATAGGGCCCCCTTCTAAGATTAGATTTAGGGTAGAAGGCTAATTTCTTATATTTCACCTTAGGTGTGTTTTCTATAGACAAAGCCATGATACAAACCACAAACTAGAAAATCTGAATAGTAAAAACAAATCCCATACTGGCTTGTATTTATGAAACATTCTCTGCCAGCAGTGAAAATGTTACTTCACCTGTCTTCTTGGCGGGTCCTACAGATGCTGAGTGAAATCCAGAAAAGAAGCAAGTTTCCAGGTAATCCGTAAGCAAGAAAGGAAAGCTCAGTTTTCTGAGCACTTAAATGACTTTGCTTTGAGAGGCCATAGATCATCTCAAAATCATTTTGACTTGGATTGAGATAAAATTTAGAATGGTCTTTGATGCCAAAGACTGAAAGGCATTTACATGACAAATACTGTCATTATGATTTTGCAATAACCTTGGTAGTTGGGTTTGAAAGGACAGTTCACTGGGTAATTCTTAAAATGCAGATAAAATAGATTTAAAAGAATAATTTCCTAGTTCCCAGAAAGGGTTATGAGAAACCTAACTCTTCCCTTTCACAGGAACCAAATCTGGGAATATTTTTATTTTCAGTCTCTCTTTTGAAGTAGCCAGCTAGTGAGGCCAATAGGTAAAGAAAACTATAGTCAATTCCACAGGGTCTTGAAAAGTTTTATCCATGTGGTTATTATAGAAATCCAGAATTTTATTTCTTTTCACAGAATTGGATCAGCCTCTCCCTGGTGTCTTGGGTGGATCAAAGTAAATATGGGCTTCTGATATAGCCAATAAATAATAATAATAATAAAACACATAGAAATTGAAAATGGGGTGTATATCTTACTTACTTACTATCCAATTCTGTACCAAAGACATCTAAACATCTCAGAAACAGTAAGTTCCTTGTTAAATGATTGTGCAGTAATCCACGACAGACTTGTAATTCATGTTTCATCTTGTTCAATCATCCATCCATCCATCCAGCAAATACTTGTCACTTGATATTAGCTTTCGAGCTGCTCATCAGCCGAGTACACTGGTTTTCACTTTTTCCTTAGCAAAGGAATCCCTTTGAAGGATTATACTGAATATTAAAATAAACATTTAAATAAAACATTGTAGTGCTATACTGAATATTAAAAATAAATTATCAAGAGTTGCTTTCTCCTTTCTTCTAGTGGATGTAACTGAACCCCCTCAGATAATCTGTGAAGTCTCATGAGGCAAAACTTGAAAAATTCTAATCAAAGGACTGCATATCTGAGCTTTTTCCAAAAAACTAACTCTTTTTTTAAAATTTTTTTTGGTAATTGCAAGCCTATGGACCAGGGTTTCATAGTTAGTATTCTAAAGAAAGATTAGATTTCTACTGAAAGATTACATTTCTCTGATTGACTGTGGCTAGGTCAGTCACAAGCATAAACCCTGGGAATCAGATCTGTGTATGGCAGGGCCCATCAGACATTCTGAATGGCAGGGTCCTGTGGTTCTCTGAGACCCGGTTCTGGTCTCCACATTGGTGCACCTGAGCACTAGGAGTCAGTGAAGCCATACAACTTGTCAAGATCAGATGAGCTTATTATTTAGAGCAACCCTCTGGCTTCCAGTGTGCAAACCCATCATCCATTAGCCTAAGGAAGATGTGGTCTGGGGTCACTGACTTTATATACAAGGTTTTAATGAAAATGGAGCACTCGTCAACTCCATGTCCCTTTTCAGAGAAAAGGCAGCATATGTGCCAGGGTGGGACTGGGAAAAGGATACATACATGGGGTCAGAGGATCTAAATTCTGGTCCAGATGCTGACAGGTACTTGCTAAGTAAAATGTGGGTAAGTGTTTAAGCTGCTCCTGATGACACTTGCCTCCTCTGTAAAAATGAGGGTCATCATACCTCATTGGGCTTCTTGAATATGTAACAACTTGAAGCTTTATACAGTATCTACCATGTCAGTAACATATTAATAGTAAATAGTCAGTAAATGGTTAACACCTGGAATACTATTATCATTGCCGATTCTTTTATGGCTATGTCATTTGGCTGCTTTAAGTCTGCATCCTCACTCAAAAAAGTACAGATGACAACAGTCCTATTCTATCTTTGAACAGTTTTGCAGTTTAAATGAAATATGCATCAAAAGTACTTCTGAAATCCTAACAATAATGTGACAGACAATGTTTAATGGGAAACATCAGGAATCCTTGTCCTTGAGAAAACTGCAGTACACTGAGAAACACACAATAAGTATAACACATAAATAAATTATATACTGTATTTGGTAAGTTACAGGTACCCTGGTGGCTGGGTGTGGGGCAGTGGCTGGCACAGAGCAAAGTGAAATCATGGGTGCTGACTAAAGGTATTAAGATTTCAACGAGTAAAAGTTGCTCAGTTGGTTTCAATAGGGTGGTCAAAAGTATCTCTGGTAAAATGACATTTGGAAAAGTTATGGAAGAGTTGAGAGTGAGCCAGAGATCCACTGGAAGAGTGTCCTAGGTGTTTCAGTGTTCAACTTGTTGAGGAAGTTTGCTCTTTAGAGCAACACCTCTGTGAATCAGAGCAACCCCCAAAAGGAATCACTCCTGCCACATTCAGCCAATACTCTGCAAGGGGACCAGTGGCCCTGGAGCAGAGGGAAGGAGAGAAGGGTGGAGTAAGTGAGGTCAAGGACACAGTTATGGGAGGGGTAGGTTGAATGCTTAACCCTTATACCTATTCTAAACAAAGTGTCAAACTTCCTTTTGGAAGTTCTTTATCATCAAGGAAAGTCTTGTGACAAGATGCAAAAAGTGTGTGAGTTTGGAGTGCAACAGATTTGGGGCACACTTGTGTGACTTTGGGCAGGTTATTCAACTCCCCTTTCATCTGTTGAGTGGAAACAATGCCTTGTATAGTTGCTGGGAGATTCACAGTTAATGTAGGTAAAGTGACAAGGACAGCACCCAAATCAGAGCTCACTAAAGTGTAGTGAGCACAGAGCTGACAGGGAACATAATTCAGTCATTTACAACAGTGCTACCCTGGTGGCTCAGATGGTAAAGAATCTGCCTGCAATGCAAGAGACCCAGGTTTGATCCCTGGGGTGGGAAGATCCTCTGGAGAAGAAAAGGGCAACCCACTCCAGTACTCTTGCCTGGAGAATACCCATGGACAGAGGAGCCTGGTGGGCTACACTCCATAGGGTCACAAAGAGTCAGACATGACTTAGTGATTAAACCATCGCCACAACAGGGCAGTGAGAACTGGCTCTGGGCCTCCACTGGCCACCCCCTTGTCCACATTATCAAACTCGGTCAGTAATTCAGATGATTTGGCTTGTCTGTCACCCTGCTAGCTTGGCTCTAAATGAAACAAGAGCTTTCATATGCCTTGTGCCATTCTCAATCAAAAATATTGCTCCAACCTTACATCAAAGTTAAGTGGTGACTTTAGAATTAGTCGTATTTTCATGAAGTATAAAACTAGCTATTAGTGACTTGACTGGGGGCACTTGTTGCTGACAATTATAAGCTAAAGTGACACGATTGCAAGTGTTGATGTTAAAGAGTAAACTGTGCCTCTAGCCCTGCTCTTTCATTAACTGTCATCTAGTGATGGGTAGGTGGTGAGACAGAAATACTTTTTTATCATCCAAGTTCAAGCCTGCTTACTCTTCCTGCTTAGAATTCTGCAGCGGCCTCTTGTTTCTTCTTCTTTGCCCTCTCTGACCCCTCCTGAATGGGGTCAAAGAGTGGACATGGTGTCGCTCAAGAGCAGTATCCAGGTCATATCTTTCCTTAGCTTCATAGTCACGTTGTACCTCATTGCAATGCAGAATCACCCCCAAAGCCTCTCCCTGGCTTTGAACTTCCGTTCAGTCCTGCTTCAAGTCCTCAGTTCTATCTGTTCCAATATTTAAAATATTGTCCCAGGTATTTAAAATATCTTGACTCTCCTTAGAGATATGGCTAATTCTAGGACTAGGGCAGGAAATATACACAATGAGGCAGGATCATAACATAGGGCCAGAAAGAAAGGAAGTGCTTTAAAAAAGAAGGGGGAAAAGGCAAATCAACTAGAAAACGTCATAATGGCCAAATCTGGACCATCTTGATCAACAAAATAAATAGCATAGTATTGGATTATAACCCAAAGGATAAATAAATAACAATGAGCCATGAACCCATACTGATATGATTAATTCATCAATTAATATAAATAATTTGCTGATGTAAATAATAAATAAATGGAAGAGAGCAGACCTATATACCTTGTAGAAGGATTTCCAATAACTGTAATGGATACTGCAACCCCACAGAGATGGAGATGGAGCATAAATAACTGCATTCTCTAAGGATGGGCTGTAGTCAGTGACATCCTTCCAAAGAGGACACCATAGAGAGTGGAGAAGGAAGGTAACTTTATGGTAGAGAAATCTGACAAGTACTGAATCAACCATGTGATCAAGGTCAACATCAAGAGTAATAAGTCATGTTGATGATATGTACTCTTGATTTGATGTCATGAGAAGGGTACTGTACCTCTGTGGTCCTCCTCCAAAAACACATAACAGTTTAATCATGAGAAAACCATAAGAAAAATCTCATTTGAGGGATATTTTATAAAAACAAACAAACAAAAAAAAAAACACACTGCTCAAAACTGTCCAGGTTCTCAAAAAGAATGTCTGAGAAACTGTCATAACCAAGAGGAACCTAAAGAGATAAGATAACTAAAATTAATGTGGAATCCTGGAAGTGTCCTAGCATAGAAAAAGATTTTAAGCAAAATGTAAGAAAATCTGAATAAAGCCTAGACTTTAGCTATAACACTGTATCAGTATTTGTTTATTAATTATAACAAGTGTAGCATACTAATATGTGATTAAGGGCCTAAAACTAGGAAATATGTAGTAGAGTGTGAGATATATGGGAGCTCACTATACTATCTTCATAAATTTTCTGTCTTATGTCATCCTATGATTAAACATTTGTTTTAAAATCATGTTCCAACCTCTCACATTAGCAAAATGTTTCCCCTTCATTGTCCCCTGCTGAAGCCTTACCTTTCAACTCAACTCCAGCAGCCTTCCTAATTCTTTAAAAAGGAACGGGTGTCCTCTTCCATCTATGTCCAAAGAACTCGATACTTATCATGTTGATTTTCATTCATTTACTTATTCTTTCATTCATTCAACCAATAGTTATGGATTACTCACACCAGTTATTGACTATAGTGCTGTGGAGAGACAAGCAACAACCTGGACTCTGACCAAGCTTACAGTTTTGTGGCTATAGTCGTGCAAGCAAATGTGTATAGTTCTAAGAGAATGAAAAATGGTGGAGATTAGGAAATGTCTCTAAGGATCTGACCTTTGTAATCAGTCTATGCATTTAACGTGTGAGTGGTGGATGGAGAAATGGGAAGACAGGAAAGAGTATTCTGGGAGAAAACCTATTTGAACTTTCCTGAGGCAGAAAGGAGGGCAGCATCCCCAAAGAAATATAACATCAGTGTGATTGGACATTCTCAACATAGGCACCATATATGAATTCTTATATGTGTCAGGCTTAGTGCTAACGTGTGTTACCTTGGTTAATATTTACATAACTCTGTGACACAAGGTTATTTTTATTTGTACGTTACAGATACGTGTACTTTATAGATAATAAAACTGAGGGACTTCAGCAGTGACAGAGCTGAGATTCAGGCTAAAATAGGTTTGTGTGAAAGCCCAAACTCTTTCATCCTATTGAGGAAGACACAATTCATCTGCTTAAGTCAGAGATTTTTGCTTGGTTGTTTTTGGCTGTCCATGACTCCGTGGGCTCTTTCCGCTGGTGTGAGCAGGGACTGCTCTTCATCGCAGGGTGTGGGCTCCTCGCTGTGATGGCCTCTCTCGTGGCGGAGCACGGGCTCTGGGCACGCGGGCTTCAAGAGCTGTGTGTGCAGGTGCGGAGGCTGCGGCATGTGCGCTCTAGAGCGCCGGCTCAGTATTAGTAGTTTTGGTGTCTCACCTTAGTCGCCCCCTGACATGCGGGATCTTCCAGGACCACAGATGGAACCCATGAGACCCGCATTGGCAGGCAGATTCTTAACGACTGAACCACCAGGGGATTCTTGTGATCGTTCCCGTCATCTTATACCAGGGTTTCTTGGCACTACTGACATTTGGGTCAGATAATTCTTTGTTGTGGGCTCTGTTCTGTGTACTGCGGGATGTTTAGGGGCATCNAGTGGTGGATGGAGAAACGGGAAGACAGGAAAGAGTATTCTGGGAGAAAACCTATTTGAACTTTCCTGAGGCAGAAAGGAGGGCAGCATCCCCAAAGAAATATAACATCAGTGTGGACTGGACATTCTCAACATAGGCACCATATATGAATTCTTATATGTGTCAGGCTTAGTGCTAACGTGTGTTACCTTGGTTAATATTTACATAACTCTGTGACACAAGGTTATTTTTATCTGTACGTTACAGATACGTGTACTTTATAGATAATAAAACTGAGAGACTTCAGCAGTGACAGAGCTGAGATTCAGGCTAAAACAGGTTTGTGTGAAAGCCCAAACTCTTTCATCCTATTGAGGAAGACACAATTCATCTGCTTAAGTCAGAGATTTTTGCTTGGTTGTTTTTGGCTGTCCATGACTCTGTGGGCTCTTTCCGCTGGTGTGAGCAGGGACTGCTCTTCATCGCAGGGTGTGGGCTCCTCGCTGTGATGGCCTCTCTCGTGGCGGAGCACGGGCTCTGGGCACGCGGGCTTCAAGAGCTGTGTGTGCAGGTGCGGAGGCTGCGGCATGTGCGCTCTAGAGCGCCGGCTCAGTATTAGTAGTTTTGGTGTCTCACCTTAGTCGCCCCCTGACATGCGGGATCTTCCAGGACCACAGATGGAACCCATGAGACCCGCATTGGCAGGCAGATTCTTAACGACTGAACCACCAGGGAAGTCCAGTCAGGGATTCTTGTGATCGTTCCCGTCATCTTATACCAGGGTTTCTTGGCACTACTGACATTTGGGTCAGATAATTCTTTGTTGTGGGCTCTGTTCTGTGTACTGCGGGATGTTTAGGGGCATCCCTGGCTTCTACCCACTAGATGCCATTAGCTCTCACCCTCTACCTGGAGTGACAATGAAAAATGCCTTCAGACTTTGCCACATTGGATTGTCAGCGAGGGCGAATAGCAAAATAATCCCATCCCCTGCCCCTGCATTGCAAGCCCCTGAGTTACACTGTTTCAGATCGGGATGGAGTTGTGTTTAAATTCTTCTCTTCCTCCTGTCTTCCCTCCCTCTGCTCCTTCGTTTCAGTGTTTCTTAAGTGCCCACCATGTACAGATCCTGTGTAGTTTAGAACACAGTAAAAAAAAGTTGGCTTAAAGTTCAACATTCAGAAAACGAAGATCATGGCATCCAGTCCCATCACTTCATGGAAAATAGATGGGGAAACAGTGGAAATGGTGCCAGACTTTATTTTGGGGGCTCCAAAATCACTGCAGATAGTGATTGCAGCCATTAAATTAAAAGATGCTTACTCCTTGGAAGAAAAGTTATGACCAACCTAGATAGCATATTCAAAAGCAGAGACATTACTCTGCTGACTAAGGTCCGTCTAGTCAAGGCTATGGTTTTTCCTGTGGTCATGTATGGATGTGAGAGTTGGACTGTGAGAGTTGGCTGAGCGCCAAAGAATTGATGCTTTTGAACTGTGGTGTTGGAGAAGACTCTTGAGAGTCCCTTGGACTGCAAAGAGATCCAACCAGTCCATTCTGAAGGAGATGAACCCTGGGATTTCTTTGGAAGGAATGATGCTAAAGCTGAAATTCCAGTACTTTGGCCACCTCATGGCCACCTCACGCGAAGAGTCAACTCATTGGAAAAGACTCTGATGCTGGGAGGGATTGGGGGCAGGAAGAGAAGGGGACGACAGAGGATGAGATGGCTGGATGGCACCACTGACTCGATGGATGTGAGTCTGAGTGAACTCTGGGAGTTGGTGATGGACAGGGAGGCCTGGCGTGCTGCGATTCATGGGGTTGCAAAGAGTTGGACATGACTGAGTGACTGAAGTGAACTGAACCGAACCTGTAGACAGTGATTGCTTAACAAATGCTTGAGAAATTACTATCAACAGAGTCTAAATGCCTAGGATTCTAAGTGTTATGGACAAATTAAAAACATTCTTCCTGAATGCAAAACTTGATGTTGGTGAAATAAATCCCAAGTTTCTGATTACTTGGAGTACCTCTTATGTCCCTGAAGAACTGGCTTAGCTGGTATCCTTCAGGCTGAAAAGATCCACTTGAATTTCACTGGCCTTTAGACAGACCCAGCAGAGCACCTATAAAGAACCTAAGAGAGAGTGGCATACGTTAGGTTGCCAGTAAATGCTAAAGAGAGCATGGCTGATCTGTAATAATTAAGGGAAGCCATATGCCTTGGTCTGTAATTTGAGGTTCCATTTGAAGCACACACTGATTTTCTTTTTCTATCACTTTTGGGTGAGATCTGGATTGGGGAAATGACTCTTGAACTAGATTTTCTATTCAACTCCCTTGAGAGTGAGTGGGTGCTAGGAGGGAAAGCTCATTTCAGGGCAGTTTTCTTGCCACTGCAGGTTCTATACCACTGGAGTGTCAGTTTCTTGTCATTAGTGGGAGCTCAGAGAATTCTAAACACAAAGATAATGCAGGGGTGAGCTCTCCAAATGCATTTAAATCTCATAGCATCTTTATTGTGTGTTATCTCTGAGCATTCACTGCTCCACTACCTCTCCGTGTATGTATACAGCCCAGAAGTGTTGCTTCTTGAGGGCTCCTTGTTGTTGCTCTTTGTTGTGTTTAAAATGTTGTGCCCTGATGCCTGTCTTCTCCCGGATGACACGACACATCCCTTGTATGCAGTCTTGTATACACGTATAGATACATGTTGTAGGAGAGAATCCCGCAGTAACTCTACTTTATGGAAACCCTTCCCTTTACGTTTTTCACTTTCCGAACCCTTCCGCTCACACGTGCACATACCTGAATGGCCACTGAATTATCTCTAATCAGCATCCCGCTTCTTTCTCTCTTGCCAGAAGGAGGGACGTGTGAAGTGATTGCTGCGCACAGATGTTGTAATAAAAACCGCATTGAGGAGCGGTCACAAACAGTCAAGTGTTCCTGTCTACCTGGGAAAGTGGCTGGAACGACAAGAAACCGACCTTCCTGTGTCGATGGTAAGTAACTGGTTTCACTCCTCTTTCTATGGGTTCATCTGTGTTGTTATGGTGTACAATATGTATATTTTGTCTCATCTAACTATGGTTCAGGATAATAAAGAAGGTGCCTCTACAGTGCTGCAAAGTTAGACAAATACCAGCCCTTTGCATAGAGTTTGAATTCTTGTTTGTCTGGCTCTAGGTTTTTCAAATAGCTGTATTTGAATGTGTGTTAGAGAAGATAAGGTGAAGGAATTTTTTCAAGGCTATGAGTTTGAGGATCCAGCTCATTTTGGAATTGATTTTGGATCAAGTTTATCTATAATGATGATGATTAATGTAGTAAAGATAGTAATACCTGACAGGCATTCAGTCTGTATTTAATGAGCATTTACTCTATCCCAGGCACTGCTCTAGGGCTTCATATATATTCAAGAACAGATAGATGTGCCTGAGAGTTCACCATTTGCCATGCCCTGTCCTAAACATTTCTCATGCATTATTTTATTTACTCATCCTAACAATACCATCTTTCTTGCTATATAACAATTCACATTCCCCCTGAAGTTAGCAGTTTTAAGCAGCAGGCACCATCTCACAATTTCCGTAGGTCAGGAATTGAGCTTTGCTGGGTGGTTCTGGCTTTGGGTCCCTTCTGTGGTTGCAGTCAAGATCTGAGGACTCGACTGATGCTGGAGGGTGGTTTTAAGATGGCTCTTCACAGAGCTGTTGGCAGGTGGCCTCTGTTCCCTTCCACATGCACCCTTCCAAAGGAAGCTAGGTGTCCTCACACCATAGTGGCTGGCTTCCTGCAGAGTGAGTGGCCCAGGAGAGCAATGTAGGAGCCACAGTGTGGCCCTTTTCTTTTATGGTAGAGCCTCAGAAGTTATCCTTTATTGTTTCCACAATATCCTATGGGTTATATAAGTCAACCCTATCTGTCCAGCTTGGAAGTGGACAAAAAAGACTTAAAAACCTGAAGGCAAAGACCACCTGGGTAGATACACTTCCCCTGCCATTTTAAACAGGAAGAAAACTGAGACTTAGAATGGTTCATTCATGTTCCATTGGTCCCATGATTGGTAAGCTGTATCTCTGCTAACTCTTGAGATGAAACTGACTGACTCTAATAACCAGACTTGACCACCATCTGTAAACAATTTTATATGCCTGTCAAACAGAGAGTCCACAGTTCAAAGGGATAATAGATATCTCTCCCCATCTTTATCTTTCATCATTTTAAAACCAGATGTGAGTTGACCTTCAAAATCTTCAGTAAGGAAATCAGGACTCAGAGAAGTGACTCACTTTCTCTGGTCATACAGCAGGAATTATAACCTAAACCTCTTGACTTAGGGTCCATGGTCCTACCTCTAGATATAAATGGAGAAAGATACCTTCTAGATTGGCTCATGTTGTGTATTTTCATTATGAAGTGTTAGGTGGTTAGAAAGAAAACATTCACGCACAAACTAGACCAAGAAAGGCAAAAGTTATTTTTTAAGAACACAGAGAAATCCTGGGGAACTCAGTTATAGGAAATTCAGCCAAATGTCATGGGATTCATAAGCTATTTAGGCAGCTTCCATCTTGTTTTCTTTGTTTTGATCTTTCTTTCCCTCATTCTCCTCTGTGTAGACTGGTTCCTTCAAGGATTTTATCTTTTGCTCTCCCGTAACCTAGGGATTGGCATAAAGCTTTTAATTTCTGTGGTACCAACTCTGATCTCACTTAGCATCATGGTATACAACAAGTATATTTGACTCACTTCCTGTATCTTGACTTCCCTGGTGGCTCAGATGGCAAGGTGTCTACCTATATTGTGCGAGACCTGGGTTCAATCCCTGAGTTGGGAAGATCTCTTGGAGAAGGAAATGGCAACCCACTCCAATACTCTTGTCTGGAAAATCCCATGGATGGAGGATCCTGGTGACTACAGTCCATGGGGTCGCAAAGAGTTGGACACAACTGAGCGACTTCACTTCACTTCACTTCCTGTATCTTAAATGCCATCTCTGAAAGACTAAATATGATTGACCTGGCTTGGGTCACATGTTATCCTTTGTCCATTCAGCCACAGCCAGAGGGACAAGCTCTTGGGGCATTCTGTACCATGGGAAGATCAAGCTTTTTTTTTTTTTTTAAGAAGATGTGAAAAGGTTAGATTTAGGAATGCACTGTGATCTGTAGTTCTCAATTAGGGCAATTCTCAGGAGCCATTTGACAATGTCTGGAGACAATTTTGGTGCAGATATCTGTTACAACTGGAAGAGTGCTACTGGCAGCTGGTGTGTACAAGCCAAGGAAGCTGCTCACCAGCTCACCATGCACAGGACAGCTCCCACAGCAAAGGATCATCATGCCACCAGTGTCAGTGGGGCTGTGGTTGAGAGACTTGCACTATGACTTTTTAGTTATTCTAGATCACAGGCAGTACCATAAGGCCTCTCCATTGCAGGAAAAGCAGGCAGCTAGACCAGAAAAGCCATTGCATCCTCTTAGAGGAGCAAACTCTTGGCCCCTGAAGCCAATAAACATTATAAAACCATGATGATTTCTCCTCTTCTCTGCCAGAGAAAGCAGTGAGTCTTTTAACTATAAACCTCCATTTTGTTTCCAGTTCCTTTTTTTTACCTATAAATAGAATTGCCTTCAGGATCTGAATGGAGAACACAGGGAGCAGCGCACTGTCTGTGCCGACTCAGGGGGAACTGGCATTTGGCTCTGAGTTTCTCTGAAAAGCTAAGCCACGTATCGGTAACTTTTGTTTCTCAGAACAAGTCTGTCTGACTTTGGAAACTCAGAGCCCTTTAGTGTGGTAGGTTTAGGCAGGAGAGCTGTTAGTGTCTATCTTCTGAGCAAAAGTCAATAAAGTACAGCATATTCTATAGCCTCACACTCATTATTTCTAATTTCCAAAGCATCCTACTCCTCAAAAACCTTGGAATCCATTGGCCTGTGTAGTAAAAAGTGTCTGTGTTACTTTGATCAAAAATGTTTTAAGGCCTGGATCTCTACATGCAAATTGAATAGGAAGTGGGTATATAAAGGAACAATTCCAGTATAGTTATTAAGACCATAAACTATGAAATTAGACACAAGTGGAATCCCAGCTGTACCAGCTGCTAGTGGGATGATCTTGGGCCAGTCATGTTGCTTCCTAACCTGTTTCCTCATTTGTAAATGGGAATAATGATTGTTTCTGCTTCATGAGGTTGTGGTGAGAACTAAGGAAACCATATGTATAATGTGCTTTTTCTAACGTCAGGTTCTCCTCAAGTGCTCCTTAAATGATGGTATTAGTTTTCTGTCTTACTGATGAGTGTGGTTAAGGCTTAGAAACAGACATTATTATCTGAAGTTTTGTTTCACAGTAATTCAATACAATGGCATTTTGGCCACTATATTTTCTTTGAAGTGCTTCTAAGTGTTTATACTGGATATCACTAATGATGGTCTATCTTCTTCTGAAATTTATATTCATTATAAGAATTTTGAAAACTACAGCACATCCATACATTAAAATCACCCATAATATTATTGCTTTGTAAGAAAATAAGTATACCTCTTTGAGGTTGAATCCATTGAAAGAAACTCACAAAGTAGATATTTTATTGAACTAAAATGTTATAGTACTATTTGATTGACAGCTTGTTTCTGTTAATATATCGGGTTGGCCAAAATAGTAATTTGGGTTTTTCCATAAGAAAATGAACATTTTGGGCAACTCAATATGATGAACATTTTCCAACTTAATACATACTCTTAAAAAAAACATTATTGTTAATAGCTACACAGAATTTCAGGGTAGGATGTACCATCATTTATCTAACTATCTTCCACTTTGGCATATTTATGATGTTTCATACATTTCCCTTCTTATCCTAAAAATGGATAGAAACAAGTTTCTCTCCATGACAACAGTTGACAATCCAGATTCCACGTTTGTCTTAAACATATTTTGTTCTACATAGTGCATTTCCCAGGGTAGGTGTTCCAATTGCTGTTATTTGCTTTCCTCTGAAATTGCAGGTCAGTTGTCTTTTTTGCAGTGTTTCCAAAAACAGAGGCACAGCTTGATTTTTCAAAATGCTTATATTGGATTGTTTGAAGATTCATAATCTGAGACCAGATTGTTTTAAATGGGGCATACATTTAGCAGTATAATCTTAGCAACTCATTGAAAAGTATAATACATGATATTTGGAAAGATATTTAAGGAGTGGACTTTTAGTTTGAAAGTGATATTCTGCTGCCTAATAATACCAAAATACCAAAAATACATACTCAACAACCTAAATTTTGGCATAGTCTTTTGCAGATATTTTAGAAAGAATTATACAATTGGATGTGTGCCTAGCACTATTCTGAGATAATATAGTTTGCTACACTAGAATTCACATCATGTTGTGTTTTTATTAATTATTCTATAACTCAAAATAAATGGAGTGGACCCCTTGCTCAAGATCTTTGGTTGAGATCAACTAAAAATGTAGTCTTTCCATAATCTCCAATTATTTTCCAGAGACTAAATTTAGAATACAATAAATAAGATGATGGAAGAAGCATAATTATTTATTTAAGAAAAGAATTTTTCCAAGCAGATGATGTAAAACAAACAAACAAACAAAAACCTAATTTCTAGGAGGCCTGTGAAGTTGTATTTTATTATTCTAATTGATCTATAGTGGCATAAAAAGAGTATCAAAGTCTTAAAAATAATTGACTATAAATAGTAAGAATGATGATAACAATAATAAAAAGAGTGGCTAACATTTTCTTGAAGGCTTACCATGTACCACTTTTCCAAGTCCTTCAAATCTGTTTGTTCAGTTCTAACCCCAGACCCATAAGGTGTAACCTTCGATTATTTCAGTTTTACTCACCAGGAAATTGAGGCTCAGAAATTGAGTGACTTGCTTAAAATCTTATAGCCCTAGTGGCAGAGCCAGAAGATCCGCCTGGCTATCTGACTCCAAGGGCCCCATTTAGCAAGCGTAGGCAAACCACAATCTAAGAAACACATGTTTGATTCCAGAGGCTTTCTTGCAGAATGCCAAAATATTTGAGTGAGAAGAGACAGACAGTGCAACTATGACGGATACCTACAGAAACATTCAGTACTTTGGGCAACACTTTCCCCTCCCCTTTCTGTGTCTTCCAGATGGTTGATTGATTACCCTTCCTAAGGTCATTGTCATTGAGCAATTAGAAGTATTTGTGTAAATAATGGCTTCAGTTTTGTAGAATGATTGAAATGTCGTTGTTTGGGGGAGGGGGGACACGGAATAAAGGGTTTGATGGGAAGATTGTCATGCAGTTGTCTCTGTTTTGTATTTTTTTCATGTAGTTTATGTTTCTAACTTAGACAAATACGTGGAAAAAATCTTTGTAACTACTGCTTAGTGAGGACTGTGAAGCTTTAGTGTCAGTATAAGTAAGAAAAATCTCCATGATAAGTTGATAGGCCTTCCTTTCTCATTTCCTTGTAACTTATGACCATTTCAGTGACTGATTGCTAGCAAATTTTACCTGGTATTCTTGTCTTCTTACACTGGGATTACCAGCCAGAGATAGAAGCCACCTCACATCATAAAACTTTCTAACTTTCTCAGATACAGAAACCCCAGATTATTTTTTTTTTACCATTAGTGTACAGTTAATACGATGAAAAAGGCGTCATACTCCTGGCTGTTTCCTTAAAGAAAAACTTCCAAAATATATCACTACATTTTGTTCCCGGCTTTTCATGACCGAGTTTCCAAGGTAAGAGCAAGAGAGACAAAGGGAAAGATACCCAAAGACTCAGACCCAGGAAAAGAAACAGAATTACAGAAAAGGAGGCCGATAGTCAGTGAACTGGAGGGACATACAAAGAACACAGGGGCCTGGGAAAGAGGAACCAGGGAAGAAGGGATGAAAGAGAGACAGAAGACAATGGATGCCTAGAAGGAATATTAAAACATCTGTCCATGAAATTACTTCATTCATGTTTCCAAACAACTTATTTGTATTATCTCACAGCATATAACTAATTTTTAACAAAATAAAGTGTTATTTGGTAGATTGAAACTCTATTTCTTTTTTCAAATTTTATTATTTGAGATTCCAGGACCAGAATCTCTCTAAAACTTGCTTCTCATGATTGCTCCTTTGGAAAATACATAAGAAAATTTTCTTGACCTCATGCCATTGTATTCCCATCATGAATAGATAGATTAGAGAACTGAAGAAAATTTGAAATTCAGTAACAATTTTCTGTAGAATAGCATGAAATGCGTATGAGAAATATTGCATATTATAGCCCCTTCTTAGCCTTCTAAAACATGATAGCATATTAAAGGCTGTGAGAAGCTCTGCAGACCCAGAACCTGTAGAACTTCAGTCCAGTATTCCCTAAACATATTTGACCATAAAACCCTCTCCTATGTAACACTTGTTTATATCCTGCAGACCCAATGTTCCATGAAATGACTTGGGGCCATGTTGGTGTTAGACTGTTGAGACTATGTTTGTTTTTGTTTCCAGGAAAGTGTTTTAGGTCTTCCAAGACCAGTCAATAACTCATATTCCTTTGCCCATAACTCAGTGTTTTGCCAAAGACTGGCTTTTCCAAAGACCAAACGGTGCACAACAGGTCTTGGCAGTAATGTGGTTTATCACATTTCAGTGACATGTCAGGCTCAACTTAAGTTTGGAAAGCATCTAGAGAACTTCCAGGGAGATGTAGTATGAAAAAGCTTAAGCCCTTATTTTTATTCATACATATTAAATATTTTAGGGGACAGAGAAGATGGTTCTGCCATTTGTTACTCAACATCCACACATAACAAAGAATGAATTGCTATGGTGGACTAAGGCCATACGCCACAGTAGCTGTCTATGGTCCCTTCATTACAGTTTCTATTTAAAGTTTTTCTCGCTCTTTCAAAGCAGACTTTGGCTTGTTTAATAAACAGAAGTCTGAGTTCAACTGGTTTCTTCACGAGCTGTTGCTGAAAGGAGATTCTATGGTTCTTGTTAGAAGAAGGTCTTTTATAGCATCATTAGTATAATTGTTGCATTTCCAAGCATAATTTCTGAACTGTGTAAATTTTCTTTTGCTCCCCTCCTTGGCACCGATTCCTGCCCAGGTAGGTAAGGAACTCGAGTCTACATTAGTCAGAGCAATGAGAGGAAGGGCATACAAGAGCTGACAGTTTTTAGACCATCTAATAAAAGTGCTGTTTCTCGATTTGTTCCTTGCCAGGATAAATAGAAGGGTATTCAGTTTTCAGGTAATCCCATACCTCTAAGTGTGGGTGTCACTTTTCATTTTTTAGTTTAAAGCCATAGGTTCCAACTCTGAGAGCCCACTGGCAGAAACTACTGTCAGACCTGTTCCTTGGGTCCTTGGCTGAGCAGTGGGAAAATTGGCTTTGCTTGCTCTTATGGGACACTCCAATTCCCACAGGATTCACCACTCCCTCTTACACACCAGGCTCTGACACATTGATATTGCTTACCTGATCCCTGAACACAGTGAATGTATGGCTCCTGGCTCACAGAGCCATTTACCTGGTATTCTAAAGCTAATAAGCATATCACTTGTTAGAAGAAATTTGCTCTTTCATATAAAAGTAATAACCTCATATAAATTCAAATGTTGTTCAGTTCCTAAGTTGTGTCCAGCTCTTTTGAACCCCATGGAATATAGCCCACCAAGATCCTCTGTCCATGAGGTTTCCCAGGCGAGAATACTGGAGTGGGTTGCCATTTCCTTTTTCAGGGGATCTTCCCAAGTCAGGGATTGAACCCACATCTCCTGCATTGGCACGCAGATTCTTTACCACTGAGCCACCAGGGAAGCACCATAAATGGAAATACATGAATGCAAAGACAGCAAAGAAAAGATCAGAGTAAGAATAGTCCTTCTGCTTCCTTTTTCCACTAATCCTCTCACATCTTAATTGCCAGAGGGAATCATCATCACCAGATTTCTGTGCATTCTTCCAGACAATATCTATGCACATGTAGACTTATGGATATATACATGAAACTCAATAAATCAAAATGGTGTCACATTATTTTAAAAATGGTCTTAACCTTTTCATTTTTAACATAAAAAATATCCTAAATACTTCACTCTCTCTGTAAAAGAATAGCTAGTAAACATGGAAAAAATGCTTAAACTCACTCAAGAGAAGAAATGTAAATTAAACTCTGAAATGTAATGTTTCAGCAGTCAGTTATATGTAGAGATGAAAGGTTTAGTAATATGCAGTATTAANNTAATATGCAGTATTAAGGATGGAAGAGAGAAAAATTACATATAAATTATACTCAATGATAAACAGCTTACAAACTCAACTAGTTAGCCACTTTCCTTTATTTGGTTCACCGAAAAGGAGGAAGATAAATAGGAAATTTCCTAATGAGACTGGATGTTTGGGGAACATAATGCAAATCACATGCATTATAACTCCTTTTCTTAACTTTATTTAGCCACAGTTTTTAGACATATAATTCACCACATTTCCTCAACAGGATTGGGTTCATGAGTCTAGATATCACCTAAGAAATCTCATGATTTTGATGTCCTCTCCAGAGAGAAAATGAAATATGAAAGTATATTTAGTGCATATTTCTTGTTTTTGTGCAGTTGCTAAGTCATGTCCAGTTCTTTGTGACTCCATGGACTGCAACACGCCAGTCCTCCTTGTCCCTCACTGTCTCCCGGAGTTTGCACAAGACATTGTGCACTGAGTTGGTGATGCAATCTAACCATCTTATCCTCTGCCAACTTTTTCTCTTTTTGCCTTCAATCTTTCACAGCATCAGGGTCTTTTCCATGAGTCAGCTCTTCCCATCAGGTGCCAAAATATTGGAGCTTCAGGATCAGTCCTTCCAATGAATAGTCGAGGTTGATTTCCTTTAGGACTGACTGGTTTGATCTCCTTGCTGTCCAAGGAACTCTCAAGATTCTTCTCCAGCACCACAATTCAAGAGTATCGGTTCTTTGGCCCTCAACCTTCTTCACAGTCCAACTGTCACATCCGTAGATGACTATTGGAAAAACTGTAGCTTTGACTATACAGACTTTGGTTGGCAAAGTGATGTCTCTTCTTTTTAGTACACCAAGCTTGTCATAGCTTTCCTTCCAAGGAGCAAGTGTCTTTTAATTCCGTGGCTGCAGTCACTGTCTGCAGTGCATTTAGAGCCCAAGAAAATAAAATCTGTCCCAGCTTCCACTTTTTCCCTTTCTATTTGCCACACTTGCACCTAGATATAGTAAATCCTATTGTAAAGCCCATCTATGCAGCCACTTGAGAAACACAAAACTCTCTGCACAAATATTTGTCAGAGTGTGTAAATTGGTGCACGTGTGTGTGTGTAATTATGATGCAACATATCCCAGGTCATTGTCAGTTATCTAGCTAGGATGCACTTGGTTACACAGAATTCTAAAATCATCAATAACAAAATTTCCCTAACATAGCTCCAAAGTCATTGGTTTCCATTTATCTACAATGAGCTCAGGTGTTTTCAAAGACCTGTTCTTGTCTGATATGAGAGCACCTTTAATCAATATTTTTTTTTTTTAGAAAGGGGAAAAAATGTTGTTCTAAATCTATGGAGTCAGGTCCTCATCCCCCTAGCTTGGCTCCAGCCTAGATAACGTAAGATTTCAGGGTCGTGTGTTATTAATGTGCTGTCCATATGAATAATGAGTGAGCCTGGTGAATTATTTCACACTTCTGGGAAAATCTATAGCCCTGTCCTTCTCTAACAGCACTGGAAGCTACTGAGGATGCTGGTCCCTTTCTATGTGGAAGATTGTGATAACTTCATCTAGGAAAGTGGTAAAACTCTGTCCCCTTCTGAGGCCCATGTAGAAATTTATGCAGATGAATAGTATTTTGAAAAATCAGTACTGTATTCTATCATGCTCTTTGAAGTTTTGAGGGCCTGCTCCCAGCTTAAACAACAAGATGTGAATTACACACCAACCAGAGAAGAGATGCCCAAATGATCTTTATTAAGTTCAAAAGTCATTCAGAAACTCTGGTAGAAAATTGAAAGATGAGAATTTTTTGCCCTCAAACTGATACAGATGCCATGAGCCCAGGGAGGGAGAAAAGAAGGATCACATGAATAGGAAAACTGGTCCACTGGAGCAAAGACATACATGCCACTCCTGCCAGGGACATGTGTCACCACCTATGGACCCATCTCTCCAGCTGCCAGCAAAAAAATACTACTATACATAGTAGGTCAACACACTCTTCATATCCTTTTGGTTTCCTTCCAGTGAAGACCACCCATGAATAGAAGCTAGTGTATTGCACACAAATAGTCCAACAGGAGTCATCACCACCTGCCTCTCTTGTCTTCCACTTTGCATAGGTGTGCTCCCAGGAAGTGAAAAAAGGAACAGGGTCCTTAACTGGTGTGGTAGACATAGAAATGCAGTTCCACACACCAACCACTCAAGACCAGTTGGAGTCAAAAATCTCCAATGAACTAGGATACTGGTAGGACAGTCTCATGTTCCCCAAGCCACCAGTTTTACTTATAAGCCCTGATGGTACTTAGTATTCTCAATATTGCTTCATTTAAAAGATTTAAGGGTAAAATTCAGTGGCATGCATGCTCAGTCACTCAGTTGTGTCTGACTCTCTGCGACCTCATGGACTATAGCCCACCAGGCTTCTTTGTTCATGGGATTATCCTGGCAAGAACACTAGACTGCGCTGCCACTTCCTTCTCCAGAGGATTTTCTCCGACTCAGGGACTGAATGCACAGCTCCTGCGACTCCCCCATTGGCAGGTGGATTCTTTACCACTGAGTCACCTGGGAAGCCTTAAAATTCAATGGACTCAAATTCAAGGTCAGCAGTATAATGAATAATGAGTGAGCCTGGTGACTCACCCTGGTTGGGTGGTTAACTAGCCACTCATTCAAGGGAAGGTCACATTCCTTCATACATGGAATGGCATGCTAGTGCAACTCAGAAATGATCATTCATGTTCTCCTTTGGTGCTTACATGGCCGTGTTGCTCTATGCTGGGCACCTGTTCTCATCAATCCTCTCAGTAGTGGCTCAAGTGAAAAGGGAAGTTATTGTGACAGTATACTGGGGTTATCACAGAGTACCGAGAGCAGAGAGTGCACGAAGGAGGCCTCAAGGCAGCTAAAACTGACGCGAGTCCATCTGTGCTCTTCATAGTGTTCACAGATGATGGTCACCTTTCCTCCTGGGCTCCTTCTGGATATCTGAGAATGACTCTTACCTGTAAACAAGGGAGGTTAAGTCCATATCAGCTGGCAATGGTCTTATCACCTATATGGGACACGAGTTATAGTACGAATTTAAAACTGATCATTGTACTAGCTTATAATTATTGAGCTCTTAATAGGTGCCAGACCTGTGTATTACTTTATGTATTTCTCATAACAGCAGCCTTATAAGATAGGTACAATTTCATAGAGGAAGAACTGGGTGCCTTAGAGAGGTTAAATCGTTTCTTCTCAGCATGGTAGCAGGAGATCTGAGACCCCAAATGAAGAACTGCTAGAAATGTTGAGTAGGAGCCAGCACTGAAAACCTAGGTAGGAGAGGTTCGGAGTACCTCCCACTTCATGTATTCCCTTCCTTGGGAATGACAGCATCCTGAAGGCATCTTCAACATACACACTCATCATTCCCATCACATACCTTTCAAATCCATCATTTTCTCATCATCTCCTGATTTTAATACAGTATAAACTTTTCTCTTGACCCTGATTAATCCCTCTGACAAAAATGTGCCCTAAGCACTTCTCCTCCTACCCCATCCCACTCCAAGTTCATCAGCCAAGTTACAACACCAGCTCCCGAGGCCTTTCCTCAAACCTAGGCACCCAAATCTAACAGATACCCTTCTCTGTGTCCCTGGCATATCCTGGATAATATTTGTCAGAATTTACCATAATGTAGTATAAATTTCTATTGGCTTATGTCTAAAGACAGTCATCTGTTCATCAGTAGTTCTTTTAAGAGCATTGACTATGTGCCAGGAATTATGCCAAACACATGTTCACGTAATGATGAACAAAGTTAGTCCCTTGCTCTCATGGAAACTACAGTCCAGCTGGGAAGACACATCTTACTCTAATCATCAATCAGATTGTTCAAGTAGAAACTGCATGTTCTGGAGCAAAGGAATTCAGAGAGGATGTAATAATGAAGAATCTAAGGGAGGCTGGGAAACTGAGACTTCTGGGAAGAAGTGACAAGAGGTCTGAGTTGTGACCTAAGCTTCTTGGGTAAAGAGCATCCCAGGCAGAGAATAGCTGGGCAAAAGCCTTGGATTTTGATCAACAACTTGAGGAAATCATTGTGGTTTTCTCAAACAATAATGAGATCATATGCCAGAAGAGGCTGAAAACATAGGCAGGGGTCAGACAATAGTGTTGTAATTGAGCTGTGCGTCTCCAGTTCTGAGTATAGTTCTTGAAACAGAGATGTACTCATCAAATGTTTAGGGAAGGCAGCAGTGCGGGAATCTGCTGGGGGAAACTGAATGATAAGTCAACTTGGAACTTGGTGAGTGAGGAGACAGCACTGAGAGCCCTCTACTTAGACAGAAATCTGCCTGTGTTGTGCCTGACAACAGATTTTAAAAACTCCCTACTGACACTTGAGACAATGCCAAATCTAAGCAAATCAAATTGCTTTTTTGATATCCCCGCCTTCCACACACACTGTTATTCACATGGTTGCTGTCACCTGAATGTCTCAGTCTCTCTATGCTGAGCCAGTCACACTGCTACAAAGAATACTCACAAGCACCTCCAAATCAAATAAGCAAAACTTTCTGATAGAAATTGCAAGTCACTGCTTTTCAATTCTACTGTCTGACTTTAGAAAATATTGTAACTAGTAGGTTCATTATGGGAGAAGGCAATGGCACCCCACTCCAATACTCTTGCCTGGAAAATCCCATGGATGGAGGAGCCTGGTAGACTTCAGTCCATGGGGTTGCGAAAAGTCAGACACAACTGAGCGACTTCACTTTCACTTTTCACCTTCATGCATTGGAGAAGGAAATGGCAACCCACTCCAGTGTTCTTGCCTGGAGAGTCCCAGGGACGAGGGAGCCTGGTGGGCTGCCATCTATGGGGTCGCACAGAGTTGGACACAACTGAAGCGACTTAGCAGCAGCAGCAGCGGCAGGTTCATTATGTCAGGCAGGGCATCAGGGTAAAGGGCTGATAATTTGAGGTATATTTAAACATGGCAGCTAACTACAGGCTCATGTTAGTTTATTTTCTTCCTGATTAACCTATATGTTCTTTGACTCTAGTTCATTTCATTACAAATTTATAGTGCCCTGATCTATGTAGCAAAAAAGGAAAAGAAAACTTCCCTAACACATATACCCAATGGATGCCTGACCAACCCATTCCTGAAATCTGAGGTAGTGTGTAAAAATTCAGATGGATTCAGATTATATAAGTCTATTTTGTGAAGAAGGAAATAATGAGAAAATTGTTTTTCACATTACTGAGTCCTGCTCGCTTCAAAATCCTCAAGCACATAGAGTTGAGAAGCAGTATAATAAAGCCACAAGCACACTATAAAAATTCTCCACTGTACTAAGAGCCCTTATAGATAAAGGATAATAATGACTGCAGGAATTGGAAGTTGGGGAGTACCATGTACCCTGCTGAGAACTTTATCAGCATTTTCATGTCAGAACTTTACAACAGCACAAGATAGGTACTGATGATTATCCCCGTTAACAGATTCATCCATAGAGCCTCATCAGATCCTGCACTTCAAATTGCTGAATTAAAGGACATTAAGGAGCTTGACTTTACTTATCCTTTTTCTTGTGTTTGTATGCTGAGAATTTTTATTCTATTTTAATGCAAATTAAAAGGAAGACCTCAAGAAGAGGTATGTTCCATTACTGATTATTCCTAATGTTCCAGGTGGAGACAAAATATATATAAAGAGAAAATTTACATAGAACTTTTGATCAAAGGTAAATTTTTTCAGTGCACTCAATTATTCAGGTGGATAAATGTTACAAATGATCTTGCAGCCTGCTGGCTGACTGATTTTTGGTATGTCTTTAAGAGTTAATACCATTTGTCTAAAGCCTGTCATTTTTAACAATATCATCTTACAGAATCTGTAGCATTCAGGAGAAAAATGTCTAATACTACCTTCTAAGCCAAAAATGATAGAGAAAATGGCCTAGGAAAATGCCCACATACCGAAGATTCATTCCACAAACACCGTTGACACTGAGCATCAGAGACAGAGTGACCTAATGATTATGAGATCTAGGGGAGAGGACAGTAAATGGGTGATTTCAAGACTGTATGAGAAGGATTAGCCCAGGGCAGTCTGAGAGCCAAGGTGAGGGTATTAACCCATGGTAGGGAAGGGCTCTGGATGGTTTCCCTGCAGAATTAACATCCAAACTGAGACCTGACTAAGCAGGTAAGATGGTATAGTAGTATGTTCAAGGCAGAGGAACAGTATATGTACAAGTGTGGAGTCAACAAGAGGCCTTATGGGTTCAGAGAAGTGAAAGATGCTTAGTGTGCCTGGAGAGAGAAGAGTGTGGATTAGGTCTGGAAGAGGTGAGACCAGAGTGTTCCCTAGGATAAACTCATGCAGCACCGTGGTAACCAAGATGAGGCATTGGAACTCTGTCCAAAAGTGGTGGAGTCTGGCGCTAAAGGATTTTGTGTTGATAAATGACATTCAATTTCCTGAGAGTTTTTCACTACCTAGTAAAGGAATCAAAAACATTGCTTCTACCATAGCTCCTAGTCATTGTACTTAAACTTATGTTTCTAAGCGATAGAGAGATTAAACCCAAGAAATGCCAGAAACGATGCAAGTCAATTCTGATATTTAAGTCAATGCTCACTCAGCAAAGGTGCATCAAATTTGCTGGCCAAGAAAATAAATAAATAAACTGAGTGAAGATTATGCAAGAGGACATGCATCCCAAAGGAAACCTGAGCATCTAATTAGCTAGAGGACTGGAAAGCCCTGACTTGTGCGTATTCAAAAGGTCTAGGACAAGAGTCCAAGGTTCTTCAGGAAAACTTTTGGTAATGTATCAAAATCACGACAGCAAGAGGAGAGTTGATTTCAGTTAAAAAGAAAAAGTGAGAAAGACTGGGGTGATGATGCTTAACCATGGGAAGAGGAGATACTCCACACTAGGAGGATTAAAGGGTACTGTGAATTCACCCAGCTGCACATTACAGTCATCAGAGAGGTTCTTAAAAACACCAACGTCTTGACCACATCCTTAAGTATTTTTATTTCATTGGGAGAGGGTGGGACCTGAGTATTTGTATTCTTTGAAAGCTCCACAAGGATACTAAAATGTAAGCAGATTTGAAAACCGAAGGTGTCACAGCCCAGAGCATGGGCTGAGGAGGAAGGCAGTGTGAGTTGGAATTCCAGCTCTTTCTAGAAATACTTATTTGGCTCTTTTAATTTTTTATTTGCAAGCATTCCATAAAACATTAAGTTCAGTTCAGTTCAATTCAGTCGCTCAGTCGTATTCAACTCTTGGCAACCCCATGAATCGCAGCACACCAGGCCTCCCTGTCCATCACCAACTCCTGGAGTTCACTCGGACTCACGTCCATCGAGTCAGTGCCATCCAGCCATCTCATCCTCTGTCGTCCCCTTCTCCTCCTGCCCCCAATCCCTCCCAGCATCAGAGTCTTTTCCAATGAATTAACTCTTCGCATGAGGTGGCCAAAGTACTGGAGTTTCAGCTTCAGCATCATTCCTTCCTTCCAAAGAAATCCCAGGGCTGATCTCCTTCAGAATGGACTGGTTGGATCTCCTTGCAGTCCAAGGGACTCTCAAGAGTCTTCTCCAACACCACAGTTCAAAAGCACCAATTCTTCAGCGCTCAGCTTTCTTCACAGTCCAACTCACATCCATACATGACCACTGGAAAAACCATGGCCTTGACTAGATGGAACTTCGTTTGGAAAGTAATGTCTCTGCTTTTGAATATGCTATCTAGGTTGGTCATAACTTTTCTTCCAAGGAGTAAGCATCTTTTAATTTCACGGCTGCAATCACCATCTGCAGTGATTTTGGAGCCCAAAAAAATAAAGTCTGACACTGTTTCCACTGTTTCCCCATCTATTTCCCATGAAGTGATAGGACCAGATGCCATGATCTTTGTTTTCTGAATGTTGAGCTTTAAACCAACTTTCTCACTCTCCTCTTTCACTTTCATCAAGAGGCTTTTTAGTTATTTTTAGTTTCTCTTCACTTTCTGCCATAAGGGTGGTGTCATCTGCATATCTGAGTTTATTGATATTTCTCCCGGCAATCTTGATTCCAGCTTGTGTTTCTTCCAGCCCAGCATTTCTAATGATGTACTCTGCATAGAAGTTAAATAAGCAGGGTGACAATATACAGCCTTGATGTATTCCTTTTCCTATTTGAAACCAGTCTGTTGTTCCATGTCCAGTTCTAACTGTTGCTTCCTGACCTGCATACAGGTTTCTCAAGAGGCAGGTCAGGTGGTCTGGTATGCCCATTTCTTTCAGAATTTTCCACAGTTTATTGTGATCCACACAGTCAAAGGCTTTGGCATAGTCAATAAAGCAGAAATAGATGTTTTTCTGGAACTCTCTTGCTTTTTCCATGATCTGGCGGATGTTGGCAATTTGATCTCTGGTTCCTCTGCCTTTTCTAAAACCAGCTTGAACATCTGGAATTTCACGGTTCACGTATTGCTGAAGCCTGGCTTGGAGAATTTTGAGCATTACTTTACTAGCGTGTGAGATGAGTGCAATTGTGAGGTAGTTTGAGCATTCTTTGGCATTGCCTCTCTTTGGGATTGGAATGAAAACTGACCTTTTCCAGTCCTGTGGCCACTGCTGAGTTTTCCAAATTTGTTGGCATATTGAGTGCAGCATTTTCACAGCATCATCTTTCAGGATTTGAAATAGCTCAACTGGAATTCCATCACCTCCACTAGCTTTGTTCGTAGTGATGCTTTCTAAGGCCCAGTTAACTTCACATTCCAGGATGTCTGGCTCTAGATGAGTGATCACACCATCATGATTATCTTGGTCATGAACATTAAAGGTGGCTTTATATGGATATATCCAACACAGCAAGATAAAGATAAAATGTACAGATATGAAGGAATTTTAACCCTTACCCCTCTGTCCTTAGTTTCCTCATCTGTAAAAATGGGAAAAATTAATAGCATGTCTCTGATAGGATCAGCAAGGATTACATGAGTTAATGAACAAAGTGATTTACAAATTCCTGGCAGATAAGTGCTCAATAAATGTAAGCTGGTAAAGAATCTGCCTACAACGCAGGAGACCCCAGTTCTTCCTGGGTCGGAATGATCCCCTGGAGAAGAGATAAGCTACCCACTCAAGTATTCATGGGCTTCCCCCATGGCTCAGATGATAAAGAATCCACCTGCAATGTGGGGGACCTGGGTTCAATCCCTGGGTTGGGAAGATCCCCTGGAGGAGGGCATGGCAACCCACTCTGGTATTTTTGCCTGGAGAATCCCCATGGAAAGAAGAGCCTGGAGGGCTATAGTCCATGGGGTCACAAAGAGTCAGACATGACTGAGTGATTAAGCACAGCACATTTTTCTTAAACCAGATCTAGGTAATAGGAGAAACAACGACAGGGAGATGGAAATCACAAGGTTTATTCCAGGGACACCAATAGTTTGGCTAGTGCTTCAGAGAATAATGGAGGCTTCCTTGGTGGCTCAGATGGTAAAACATCTGCCTGCAATGCAGGAGACCCAGATTAGATCCTTGGACCGGGACAATCCCCTGGAGAAGGAAATGGCAACCCACTCCAGCATTCTTGCCTGGAAAATCCCATGGTCGGAGGAGCCTAATAGGTTACGGTCCATGGGGTCACAAAGAGTCAGACACGATTAAGGTACTTCATTTTCACTTTCTTTCAGAGAATAATAGAAAAAACCATTTAGAAAGGCAAGTTGGGGCCAAATTGCTTTCTTGAGTTCCAAACTAATGTTGGAATATGAACAAGGGTTCGTTAATGGATCATCTAATAACATAGTCCCCAAATTAGAGGCAAGGAGGTATACACTGTACAAAATAGAATAAATTCAAGGATTGCTCAGAGTCTATTCCAAAACTTGGACTCTGATTTGAATTTAACACAAATGTGGAACCAACAGATGTCTCTGAAGAGTTGAGATCAAATCAACATAGAGCTTCAAAAATGAGCAGCGAGTCACTGGACATTAATAATCCCTGGTGCCCAGATGCTCATCTTCCTGACACCTTGGCTCTCATTCACATAGTCAACTCCATTTCTGTTGTCCAGTACAACCCGTTTTATTAGGAACCTCTAAATAGTGCTGGGAATGATTTCTGCTCCTTTCCCTTTGCGTTTATAAGTATTTCCGGAAACGAGTAAAAGTGACTTAGATGGATGTGCCAAACACAGTAGGGAGAGATAAAATGTAATACAAACGTGAAAGAAGTCAGGAGGCAGGGAACAGGAGGGTAGGAGACTTCAGAGGAGACCTTAAGGGACATGAAGATGCGGAGAGTAGGCCATAAGGACCTATAAATATGCCAGCAGTGGGGTGCAAATTGGCTTAAAGCCTTCTAACCGACGATGTAAAGAAGGAAACAAGATGGGTTACAAGATTCAGAAGGTCCCCAGCTTAATCCAGGCAGTTGCTGAGGAGAGACATAGCTCTTTCTGGAACAATGCTAGAGAAAACTGTCTTCAGATCTAAAGAATGAGGCTACTGTATAAAACTGTAATAACATCATCCACATCCAAGCACCCTAGTAGAGCGTATGACAAGTAGTGGCCATCAATACATATTGAGTGAATAAATGATAGAGGAAAGGAAGCAGGGAGGGGACCTGTCCCATACATCACTAAATTCACGGGATGCTCTGCCAACATTCCTAGTGTGGGCTGAGGGACTCCCACAAGTCAACAAAAGTAATTCGGAAGGTGGTATGTGCAAAAATGGCCCGGTGCAGGCATCAGTACTCAGCTAGTCTGGCTGAAACCAGAAATAGATTATGGTGTCTATGGAAGGAATCCACGAGGCACTGTAATCTATAGTGACAGACAATCTTCCCTAAAGACTTTCTCTCCGCTGAGCATCTGCCAAGTGTTGAGGGGCAGTAATTTGATGTTGTACTCCTCTATAACTCCAGCTGCTGGATTTGTGTACTTAATATGATAGCGTTCTACTTCTCACCCACAGCCCAACTAACTTGTGTGTACCTGAACAGCAGGGGGCTCTCCTCCAGGTGGAGATTCAGAAGTCTCCATCCTTCCATAGTGTGGCTCTGCCAAGTATGGCTGCTGCGGGCATCCACACCAAGGGCAGACGGAGAAGAAGGCCCACTGATTTCTTAGCCAGCTTGGCCCAGAAATGGCTCACCTCACTTCTACTCACATTGCCTTGGTGAATGGTCCTACCCTGTTGTAAAACAGCTGGAAAACAGAATCCCTAGTAAGACAGGCTCTTCCCAGTTATATCCCTTGCTCCAAGCCAAAATAAGATGGGAGCTCTGGAAGGCATCTAGTTGTGTCTCCTTCAATACTTATCTCTATTCGCCCATTATATCCTCATATACACAAAATAAACTTCCTGTCACCCAAAGAGACCACCTGAAGTTCAGGGTCTCCAGGTTGTGCGTAGTTTCTTCATCAGGTCTAAATGCGACTCCTCTTATAGTCTGGCCTCCTGAAACCAGTACAGGCATGATCTGTGCCTCACCCCAGCCCACATACTAAATATATAGGTGCTGGAGCAAGGGTAGCATTAGTTTAAACACTCTCTTTCAGAGGAGTAAAGAAAGAAGAAAAAACAGCAGTCACGCCATTTTCTAACAATAGAAAGTCCTGCTCAGTGGGCGCTGTCAGGACTACTACCTAGGGCTCTCTCCCCATGGCCCTGCTTCTGCCTTCTGGCACTTTGTCCTTGTCCTTCATCCTCCATGGCATCATCTGAAGGGAGTGGCAGGCAATGTGCCCTCCTGGTGGCTCTGTAGCATTTACAGCATACATCTTATTCAAACTAATTTGGGAGCCCAAGAATTGATTTAAGCACAAACAGCTAGTTTTTTTAACCTCTGAGCAGAGTTCCCTCAAACACTCAGAAGGCTCCGATATACACTTTTTTCCCACTAGTGACCAATTCCAATGTTATTTCTTAGAAACAGTTCTCAAGTCTGCTTTATTTCTTTGCTCTCTCACCCTCCTTGACACACACAATTTCCACTCATGTGCCATTGGACAGGAGTAGTCACATGACCCTTCCTGAATGAAGGGAGCCTGGGAAATGTAGTTTTCATCTGAGCTTATCAGTAACAGAACTATACAGTGGAAGGGATTACAAATATTAGATGAAGAGCTGACCATTGAAAAATATCTCTCTGAGAATATTTGCATAAACACAAATAGTCTTTGATGTACATGTAATATACAATGCTCCCATTGCTCTTCTTTTAATTAAAATAAATCTGAGTTCAAGTCCTACCTTCATCATTTCCAATCCCTAAAAGCTTAAGTAAGCATTGCTCTGTCCCTTCTGAATATCACATATTTCATAAGATTGTTTTATAGAATAACATATTTAAATGATAAATTATTTAAAATTATGTCCAGTAATTTTAAATGAGTGACATTATCTTGATAATTATAGTCACTGTCTGTGTTTAAGATTTGTAGTAACCCAATGATAATGAAACAGGACTCTGACGTGCTCTTATTTACATTTTTAAGGCATTTCATGCTTTATAAACTTTGCATTTTGAGCACTCTATTTCCTTTTCGGCAAAACTAACAGATTTACTAAGACACTTGCTTAGCAGTTTATGTATAATACATGGTCTATCTCTGCTATTTTAATTTTGCATTTTATGAAAGTGTTATCAAACACTCCAGTCCTGTTGGAAGAAAATCTTCTGACTGGACAACAAACAATGTATAATTTGATCCAAATTTGTGTGGCAGTAAGATGCACACCTTTGTAGAATTTAGCACTGAAAGATTATCTGCTTTACAAGATTATTGTTTTAATCAGTCAACAAATGAACAAATAATCTATGCAATGAAGTATGGGCAAACTAATTTTCTCACAGGAATTCTCCATGGATAATTTCTATTGAACAAATATATAAACATGAGTGCAGTTGCAGACATTAAAATTAGCATTCAGCATGAACAGTTTTTGAAATGAATTCTAGCTGTAAACTGGGTAAGAGAGAATTCTATTTGGATGAGACATATGGTGCCCTAGGCTAAAGCAGTGGTTCTCATGCATCAGAATCACCTAGAATCCTTCTTAACACAGTGTGTTGGATCTCATCTTCAGGGTTTCTGATCCTATACATCTATGCTCAGAAATAAACATTTCTAAAGTCTTCTAGTGATGTTGCTGCTGCTGCTCTTGAGATCCCTCTGGAAGACTCACTTGTCCAAAGTCTAGGTCAGCAAACAACATGCACCCCAGTCTGACACACCATTTTTGTAAATAAAGCTTTATTGGAACACAGCCACCCTCATTTGTTTATGCATTGTCCATGGCTGTTTTCACACTATAATGGCAGAGATGAATAGTCTCAACAGAGACCTTATGGCCTGCAAAGCCAAAAATATTGAGTATCTGTTCCTTTGCAGAACGTTGGCAGACCCCTGGCTAAAGAATAGGGAAGTGAGAGTAGAAGATGGCAAGAGATCTGGGCTTTGCCTTTTCATTTCAGTTCCTTTTATTGCCTTGAGTTAGGGATTCACTATGAGCTCTTCAGCAGCGCAGTCAATTAAAGGACAAATCATTTATATATGCCTGTCATTAAGGGATGAAAATTAAAGGGAATTGAATTACACACTTCAGTACCCAGTTGCTACTAGATGGATAGAAGGCTGACATCTGAAAAGAATCACAAAGTCAGCTTTTTTCTCAAACCTTTCGCTCCTGGAAAAGACCCAGTGGTTAGCTTTCCCTCCCAAGATGATGGAGAGGCTCCATCAGTGTCACAAATGGTTCGCTATCATGTCCAGTTAATTAGGCACCCATGCCCACCTGCAGTTGAAACACTGGACATAAACCAAGGTTTCCGTCGGACAGAACCAGGTGGTCTGACAATCGCTACTTGATGAGGCCATCTTCAGTGGCATAGACTAGTCGAGAGAGAGAGAGCTGTTTCTTTGTGGTGACCCCCTGGCTTCTGACCACCATACCAAAGGACATAAAATATCTGCCCATTGCATTTTTGAGTCTAACAGTGAATGTTGAAGGATCAGATTCTCTTTGGTGGTATTAAGTCATTTGCTGTCACCATTTGGGTAAGAAACCTTAAGAGGACTTTTGTGGTATTGGAATGATGTCCCACACTTAGAAAGTGAGGAGTAGGAAAGGAAACTAGCATTCGTTGAATATCCCTAAATACGTCATGTACTCTTCTTATATCTGCGCAGGTCAGCTCCAGTACACACCAGGGCAGCCCCATGGAGTTTGCTGTAGCATATTATATTCCACAGAAAGAAAAACTGAGCTGTAGATTACTAAACAGACTTCCGCGGCTTCACCCACTACTCAATGCCAGAGCGGGATTGAACTGTGGACCAACAACCACCAAACTAGCAGCTGTTCTACTCTGCCCACTGCAAACTCCCAACCCTGAATTTTCTGGATGTGATCACAATGTGGCCCTCATTCTACTGGTGTGCCTCTTGTCTGCTCTGTAGAAATGCCTGGCCCCAGTCACCTGTGCCATTGTCCCTGAACTCTCTAGTTTATGGTCTAATTATTAACAAGTGAAAAGTTCACTTGTTAGAGAAAAAGTTCATGTAAACAATAGGTAGATGAGTATGGACAGTGGTTGAAAATGATAAAAATATATGTTTTCATAGAGTCGTGTCACTGAGAAGAATGGAGAAGTATAGCCAGGCCCATCAACAGAATTGATTTCAAAACTCAAAAATAAGTTCCATCTCTTGAGTCACTTCTTATCAATAAACACGGTGTATTTAGAAGGATTCTGGAGCTACGCTCTAGCTTGGTAGGAAAGAATATGATAAACAGTCATCAGAAGAATAAAACATAACATACAGATAATGGGACCAAACATTTTAAACATATTAACTTGGTTATTCTTGAAATAATCCTATAAAATAAGTTCAAATGAGGGAACTAAAGTACCAAGGTTAAACGATTTGCCCTATCCGCAGATTCTGTGATATTAACTGGCAGAGCTGGGCTGTGAGCCCAGGAATCCAGCTATAGAGTTTGTGGGGTGTGTGGTTATTTCTGGAAGAAGGAACAGGAGGGTATGCATCCCTGGGGTACCCACCTACTGAAGGGGTCCCATATCTGCTTTGTACCATGGAGCCCCTAACCATCTTGTAAGACCCATTAACTCCTTCTTAGAATAATGTTTTAAATGCATAAAACAAAACACATGGGAAAACTAAGAAATATATTGAATATATATATCCATTTAATTATTTCAATTTAATATATATAATTATATACTAAACATATATATTTAACTAAATATATAGTAGTAGCAGCCTGGAGAATTCCATGGACAGAGGAGCCTGACAGGCTATAGTCCATGGAGTCACAAAGACTTGGACACGACTGAGCAACAAACACTTTCACTATATATTTATTAATTAATATAATATATTAAAATTCATTTGTTAAACTATTTTTAGAAGTAAATTTCTGAGAGAATAACATACCTGCACCTTCATTAATACAAAAAGTACAAGAGCCATCAATGAATCTAAAACCAGTTGTAATTTGGAATAATGAAGAGCATAAACAACATTTTAAAGAAGCTCTAACAACTGTACTGTGATATGAAAACCTTTGTGATTTCCATTTGTGACAGAATGAGTCACAGCCTGCTGATTCTAGTGTGGTGTGTTGCCTTCTTAGATAATTGAAGGAGATGCTAAATTTCCGTTAAAGGTTAATGAAAGTGAAGATGTCATTTTTTCTTCCCACTTAAGGTCACAGACCCTCTAGATTCTATCCACTGTGACTAAACTGCATTAAGAGTAGCTCTGATGTTATAAAAGGAAAACTGAATATGAAAGGCAGAGTAAAGAATTTAATAACGTTTTTGTAATTGTGACCTGAATACATGTCCTAGACTCTCTGAATTTTCACTTTCTCACTGTAAAATGGGAATAAACCTCTCTTATGGGACTAATGTAAAGGGAAAAAAAAACAACACAGTTGGAAATGACTCTATGAGGTGTCATTTTTTCTACAAGAACTTGATTATTACTTGAGAAGCAACTATACAGTGGTATAAGAATGTGAGCTGCCTGTTACTCAGCTTCCACTCTTACTGTTTAAAAAAGATTTTATTGGCTGCCTACGGTGTGTCCACACTGGGGTAGGTTTTGCACTGAAGCACAAATGAATGAGATAGGTTACTGCCTTTAACGAGGTTGCATTCTACTGTGGGAAATATAGTCACATCTCCATGAAATGGTGAAGGAAGTACAGTGGAGGAGGAGAGGCACAGAAGAGAGGCTGAGAGGGCTTCCTGTAGGAGGTGATGCACCAAGCCTTAGTGTGAATAGAAGTTAAGCAATTAAAGAGATATTTATGTTATGTTAGAGAGGACAGTATAATAAGCAGTACAGAAGTAAGATATGAGCTTATGAATGCAGGAAATGAGACTCATTTTTGCCATTGCCAGAGCATAAAGCTCTAGAGAGGAAAGGCATTTTTGAGCAATAAGGAGAGAAAGGTTGAAGTCAGAACATGGTAGTTCTTGCCTTCTGTGCTAAAGGTCTTGGACTGTATTCCATAGGGAATGGAACACCCTCATGCCTTTGCATAAATGATTTATCTGGTCAAATCAGTGTTTTTGGAAGAAGTTGGAAGAGGTTACAAATTAGTGACCTTCTGAAAAAATCTAGTTTACATATGTATTTGGCAGTATGTTGAATTTTTAAAATTCTTCATGTATTTAAAAATCAGGAGACTATCCTTCCTCCATCTTCTATTGGCGGAAGCTAACTGGTGATTGTCGAATTTGGACTGTATGTGGGCTCTCCAGGTGGCCTTGATCCCTCTACTCTTTGTATCCTTGCCAACACTGAGCCCAAATAAGCGAGGCCATTTATCATCAGGTTCACTGCACATTTTTCTTATAGCAAAGAAATGTTTCTCCATACTCATGTCTGTGTCAAAAGTGGGAAAGTGAAAAATAGATCAAGAGGACCATGTGCTTCAAGCAAAATGGGAAAGACAGTATTTCCTTTCTTACACTAGCATGCTTCGCTCATTCCCAATGCCTGACTTTGAGCTTGACATTTGGGTTTGCATCTCGTCTTGCCAAAGTCATCATCATGGACTGATGGACTCCTAGAGGATGGATTTCATGAAGCAAAACTAGAGGCAGGAAGAACAATTGGCTGATGGCTAGGATGCAGATAAGGAATAAGAGTGAGAGTTAACACTGTGATGCTGAGGTTGGAAAGGAGAGTGGATTTATACAGTCCACAGGTGATATAATCACAGGGTTCATGGTTCATTGACTGAGGTTGAGAGAAGAAAAGGATGATTTCTCTGGTCTCTACTTTGTACAGTAGAGGCTGCTGGTGGTACAATAAGAGAGAAAAGGCCAAATTAGGATGAAGAATATGAAATCCATTTTGGACAGGTTGAGTTGGACATAAATTTTGACACAAAATATCAGTATTGAGTAGAAAGTTGCATACATGAGCATGAAATTAGCAGAGAGATCTGGGTTAAAAGTTTGGATTGGACTAGTCAGAAGAGACAATTTGTAAGTGGATCCATAAGAATGAATTCCATCAGTCAGGGAGAGTCTGAGGTTCAAGAATGGCATGTGGGCAGATGCCTAAGAAGCAGTACTTTTAAGGAGTATATCCCACAAAATATACCCAGAAAAAAAAAAAGCAGACAAGAATGAAAATAATCTTGACATAAGGGTGTAATGGAGGCCAGGAAGCAGATTTTAAAGAAGTGTCAAATGAAACAAAAAGTGAAGTTGGTCCATTCATTTGGGAAATTTGGAGTTCATTGTTAATCTTAGTGAAAATAATTACAATGATATTTTAAGGAAAATGGAAGATACCAATAATTATTACAGCAGTTATTACATGGCTGCAGAGTCCTAAGTGTTTTAAATTTTAACTCATTTAAAACAATAACCTTATGAGATACTACGTTTGTCCCTGTGATACAATGAGAAACTGAGGGAAATAGATATCATATAATTTTCCCAAGATAACAGCAAGGAAGTGATGGAACCAAAGTTTTAAACTCAGGAAATCTACTCAAGAGTCCAGATCTTGACTTCACTCCTATTGGACTATCTTTTCACACCACAGTGGGTAATAAATAGTATGATTCAGTTTATGCCTATTGTCTCAACATCCTACCAAAGAATCAGCACTTTCCAGATTAGATGATAAATTCCATCTGATCACTCCACTCATGTAATGAATGGACAGACAGGAAATGAATACTGTGAGCCTTGACAGTTCTTTGAACCACACTGTATCACAGTTCATAAGTTCTCAAGAAATATTTGTTAAATCAATACGTGAGACATTTTGGCTACAAGAGGAGAAGAGAAATTAGTACCTAGAATGGTAAAGACTTGAACATATTAATCAATTTAAAGGAACTTTCCAGAAGGGGAGAAACTTGAAAATATACCAGGAAGTAACTGACTGATTCAGTGATGTCTCAAAGGGAGAAACAGGGGATGCTAAAGGCATCCCTTCATCACAAAGAAAATAAAGGCTATAAGATCTTTATCCCTGAACTCATATTCCTGTGAGAATTGGACCATAAAGAAGATTGTGTGCCGAAGAAGTGATGCTTTCAATCTATGGTGTTGGAGAAGACTCTTGAGAGTCCCTTGGACAGCAAGGAGATCCAACCAGTCAATCCTAATAGAAATAAACCCTGACTATTCATTAGAAGGACTGATGCTAAAGCTGAAGCTCAAATAGTTTGGCCACCTGATACAAAGAGCTGACCCACTGGAAAAGACCCTGATGCTGGGAAAGACTGAAGACAGGAGGGGAAGGGGTTGACAGAGGATGAGATGGCATCAATGGACATGACTGTGAGCAAACTCCAGAAAAATGATGAAGGACAGGGAAGGCTACCATGCTGCAGTTCATGGGGATGCAAAGAATCAGACATGACTTAGCAACTGTACAACATATTCCTGTCATTTTCTCTCTCCATCTGTACTTTCATCTGTAAATTCAAAATGGATTTATTGAGTACTTATGTTATAAGCATGGAGGGATTGGCTTTGGGGGAAAAAAAAAACAGGAGAAAAACCTCTGCCAGAAAACTTCTGCAACAGTAAAAACAGAGGTACATAGGTATAAAGACACATAAAGACAGGATGGAAAGCTGGCAAAGACCTTGGGGATGAATTAGACTCTTTGCATAAGAGAGGGGTGACAGCCATCTGCCAAGAGAGAGTTGTGTGCGCTTGAGGATAGACAGGGGAGACTTGGAGAGTCAATGACCCATTGAAAACTGAGGTGAGGGTTAGCTGATACATACAAGGGATAAAGGGTAGTTCTGATGGCCTAGTGTTTGAGACTAAATATTTTATGGTGAAATATGAGTGTAGTTCTGTTTCTGCATCAAGGTTTTTCTGGACACATGTGATGGTAGGTTAGAACTATGAAGGAAACCAGGTGGCTTTTGAGGGAGTAGCCCAGATAACCACCCAAGAAAGAAAGAGAAGCTAGGGGTAGGGAAGATGGGGTTGGAGAATAGGAATTTAACTCCAAAAAGGCAAGTTACTTTCTCTTACACCCAGCTTCAGTGGAATGTATCCACTACTACTATCCTTACGCAGCTATGGAGAGCACACTGAACATGGAACTTTTATTCAGCTCCAAAAGATGTATCTTATTCTCCAGATAATGGCCCATGTTGTGTGTTGAGTAGCCATATGAGTGTAAATACTGGACCAAAATGAAGACTTGACATTGGTGTGCCCAGTCAAAGAGGACATTCTTGTCTTCCACCAGGGAGATGTTCCTGGGTGAGTGCAAAATTGATTGTAAATTCCTTGTGTTGTTTTCTAGATATTGAACATGCCCATTTAACATAGTTAATGTGTTTCTGACATTCACACAGTGTCTAGCAAGCTTTGGACAATCATTATTTAAAGCATTTTACTGAAAGTATCCCTGAGTAGTTCCTAAACACTGCATTCTTTTTCAATCAATTCTGAACATCCCTGAAGAGGGAATTCTAAGTGTTGAATACTGTAGTTGTCAATCATAGGCTCATTCACTCGCCTCTTTGAATGATAATAGAAATCCATTTGAAACCCTACAAGTAGCCAGATACTCATTTTTTCTCTCATTGCTATGGCATTGCTTTATTTCACTAAGATTGAGAAATTGGATTAATCTCTAGGGACGTAAGTGCTCGCTAACCTTGAGAGTTACCCAACTCAAGATTTTCCAATGCTTTTTAAAGAATAATGGGGTTTGAGTGGATCAGAGGCAATGCCCCAAACCCTCTGTCTTGACAAGAGAGCCATTGCAGACAGCTCTCACCCTCGTGTAATTTGTGCTGGGAAGTGACAGGTTGTACATTAGGACATGAAAATATCTCCAATCAGAAAATCCAGCATGTTTCAAAAATGACAGAAATTGTGCATGTTATAAGCACAAGTCTTCTTCAAGCCACTTTTCACTCCCATTCTGATCAACATGCATGCTGTAGTCTCATACACAGCGACTGGTGCCCAAAATGAGACGATGGAGTGTAAGTGTGCTTGAACCAGCAGGTGAGTAGCAGTGTGGAGTAGCAACAGGCATTGTCAGTGTAGAATACAAATGCAAACCTCTTCATCCTCAATTATATTTTGATACATTCTCCACATAGAATATCAGTGCCATCTAATGAGAAAATGTTCAGCTAGGCCATTTGGCAATGAGCAACAGATTTTGTGTAAGCATCTGGCACAAGAATAATTTGACAAACAGCAATATGCCAAAATTGTGTTAGATAACTTTTAAAAAACTGTTTGTCAAGCTGAATCCTCATTATTCCTGGGATGTTATTCATCAACCCCATGATTTAAATGACAATTAGCCACACCATTTACATAGTAGTCAGGGTGTGGACATTTCCCATAATCCTCTGCTTGCTAATTTTTTATTGGTAAAAATGCAGTAACTTCTACAGCTTCTCACCTTGGCACTCTGCTGGAAATCTGAACTCAACTTCTGAGTGCACCTGAATAAATGAAGCTTAAGGAGGAGGACTGAAATGAAAATTTATTTCTTTGCACATCCCATGGAAGTTGAAGTAGGTTAACAGATGTTCGTTACCAATGGGGCACCTTTAGAAACTTGGAAATTTACAACCGTGACTGCAATAGAGTTTTTAAATGAGCATTCCACAACTTCAAAATATGAGATCTACCTAGTCAGTCCAGGAATTGCAAAAAGATAGTAGCAGCTTTCCTGGGGTTCTATCATCATTTTTGTAAGGAAAATGATCGCCCTATATATTTTGGCTCTTGGACCTTCTCTATTGCTCCTACTGAACTTGATTTTATCACTCCTTGAGTCCCTCTGGATTTCCCCAGTCTATCAGTTCCCAGTTGGTCTTGGGGATCCTTCCTCCCTGATATTAGATCTGAGTCTGCTGCACAGTCTCGCACCAGAACTGTGAACTTGGCAACCCATATCTCTAGTCTCTCACTTTATCCTGTTTGATACAGTCCCCAGCTCTGGATTGGGGATTCCCAGGTGGATCAGTGGTAAAGAATCCACCTGCCAATGCAGGAGACACAGGAGACACGGGTTCAATCCCTGGGTTGGGAAGATCCCCTGGAGAAGCAAATGGCAACCGATTTCAGTATTCTTGCCCAGGAAATCCCATGGACAGAGGAGCCTGGAGGGCTACGGTCCATGGGATTTCAAAGAGTCATACACAACTGAGTGACTGAACACAATGCATAGTCTAGATTAATAGGAAAGTCTGTTACCTTAAAACTCATTCCCAAGTTTTCAGAAAGTACATCAAGTCTTTGGCTGCTAGGACACAAGATAAGAATGATTTCATCCATCCTCACCTGAGCTCTCAGTGGCAATTCCTTATTATTGTTGTAGCTAATCCACAATAGCTATTGTTTCAGCCCTTTATTCCCTCCTTGAGCCCCAGTACCCACCTCTCCTCATAACTTTTCAGATTGCATAAGAGTTATCAAGAATGTTGACTTAAAATGCTCTTTACCTAACACCACTACACAGAGATTCTATTTCAGTAGGCTGGAGGTGGGGAATTCAATGAATCTGCCTTTTAAACAAGTATCCTTGGATTCTGATGAGGTTTTCCTGTGGACTATGCTTTGAAATAGTTTACCCTATCACTCTTAGGTAAGGAGATGAATCCATGAAGCATTTTTAGCCATCTGGTCTTATTCCACTATAGCAGCATAATGTATGAATCAGTAGATGTACATTTGATTAGCCAGAATTACAGTTTTTTTCCCCCGCACAGGGATCACTTACTTGTTCACTGTTTTATCATTTCCAAGAAAGCTCAGGAAAGTTCAATGTTTTGTCCAAAGACATCAACTCAATTCAATACTAGGACACAGGATTTTGAGTCTAAGTTGATCATTCACCCCAATCTTCCTACGAAGCTCTGTAGATTCTCAACCAGAAATAAATAACATAATGGCAACTACTAGTGTGACATTTCCGAATATTTTATATGCAAATCCTCCATATGAAGTTCACTTAGAGCTACCTGGATGAGGATCATATGTGGCTGGAGTAGAGAAATATTTGAATAGTGTTTTTCACCATTTAAAGCTGTATCATGACTCCTATAGGAAAAGATAAATCATGTTTTATTTAGTGATAGCTTAGGCTCCCTGGGAAATAGACCTTAAGACCCATTTGCTTGCAGGAGTTATATTAAGTGAAGTCTTCAGGATCAACCCCTGGAGAAGATGTGGGACATAGAAGTAGCGCTGGCAGAAGGCAGAGTTGAATGGTGATATAGTCATAGCAGGGCTTCCCTGGTGTCTCAGTGAGAAAGAATCCACCTGCAGTGCAGGAGATGAAGGAGACTTGGGTTCGATCCCTGGCTCTAGAAGATCCCCTGGAGGAGAGCATGGCAACCCACTCCAGTATTCTTGCCTGGAGAATCCCATGGACAGAGAAGCCTGGAAGGCTATGGTCCATTGGGTCAAAGAGTTGGACACGACCGAAGCAACAGAGCAGGCATGCACAGTCACTGCAAAGCCTCAGCCAGTCCATAGGGACAGCCCTTCAGAGTTGTTCTTTCTCTAGCAAAGAATTAGTCCCTTCAGCAAATTTGGAAAACTCAGCAGTGGCCACAGGACTGGAAAAGGTCCGTTTTCATTCCAGTGCCAAAGAATGCTCAAACTACCACACAATTGCACTCATCTCCAGTGCTAGTAAAGTAACGCTCAAAATTCTCCAAGCCAGGCTTCAGCAATACGTGAACCATGAACTTCCTGATGTTCAAGCTGGTTTTAGAAAAGACAGAGGAACCAGAGATCAAATTGCCAACATCCGCTGGATCATCGAAAAAGCAAGAGAGTTCCAGACAAACATCTATTTCTGCTTTACTGACTATGCCAAAGCCTTTGACTGTGTGGATCACAATAAACTGTGGAAAATTCTGAAAGAGATGGACATACCAGACCACCTAACCTGCCTCTTGAGAAATCTGTATGCAGGTCAGGAAGCAACAGTTAGAACTGGACATGGAACAACAGACCGGTTCCAAATAGGAAAAGGAGTATGTCAACGCTGTATATTGTCACCCTGCTTATTTAACTTCTATGCAGAGTACATCATGAGAAATGCTGGACTGGAAGAAACACAAGCTGGAACCAAGATTTCCGGGAGAAGTATCAATAACCTCAGATATGCATATGACACCACCCTTATGAAAGAAAGTGAAGAGGAACTAAAAAGCCTCTTGATGAAAGTGAAAGAGGAGAGTGAAAAAGTTGGTTTAAGCTCAACATTCAGAAAACGAAGATCATGGCATCTGGTCCCATCACTTCATGGGAAATAGATGGGGAAACAGTGGAAACAGTGTCAGACTTTATTTTGGGGGGCTCCAAAATCACTGCAGATGGTGACTGCAGCCATGAAATTAAAAGACGCTTACTCCTTGGAAGAAAAGTTATGGCCAACCTAGATAGCATATTCAAAGCCAGAGACATAGTACTTTGCCGACTAAGGTCCATCTAGTCAAGGCTATGGTTTTTCCTATGGTCATGTATGGATGTGAGAATTGGACTGTGAAGAAGGCTGAGCGCCAAAGAATTGATGCTTTTGAACTGTGGTGTTGGAGAAGACTCTTGAGAGTCCCTTGGACTGCAAGGAGATCCAACCAGTCCATTCTGAAGGAGATCAGCCCTGGGATTTCTTTGGAAGGAATGATGCTGAAGCTGAAACTCCAATACTTTGGCCACCTCATGCGAAGAGTTGACTCATTGGAAAAGATTCTGATGCTGGGAGGGATTGGGGGCAGGAGGAGACGGGGACAACAAAGGATGAGATGGCTGGATGGCATCGCGGACTCGATGGACGTGAGTCTGAGTGAACTCCAGGAGTTGGTGATGGACAGGGAGGCCTGGCATGCTGCGATTCATGGGGTCGCAAAGAGTCGGACACAACTGAGCAACTGAACTGAACTGATCCTCACATTTGGCAGTCACTGAATGTAGGGGGAGAGGATGACTTTGGGCAAGGAAGCTCTCTTCAAATGAGGGCAATTCTCAGTGAGCCATAAGCCACCTTATGAGCCAAGAGAATGAACCACTTAGTCCTGAGAGAGGAATCCAAGCCACACCACCCACTGCAAGTAACAAGTTCCTAATCTTTAAGACAATAAGTGATAATAACATTTAAAAAGAAAAATAATAGATGGGTTTTAGAGTACTGAGCACTTGAAATTAGTGAAAAATGTGTACATTGTTCTACTTTAATCTTAAATCCACAATCTACATCTTAGACATAAATAATTTTTAAGCAAGGACTAATTTCAAAGGCTTTTGTGGGGGGGGAGTTCTCTTTATCTTTTAATGCACTAGGAAAAGTAAGCAATGATTCAGCTTTGAATGTTCATTTTTGCAAAATACAAGTTCTGAGAATTGAATAAATATATCTAAATCCTGGTTCTGAGGACAAAATAAATGGAACTAATACTAGTTTTATGGGAGCTAAATGAAAGTGTTTGCACTTGATAGAAAGTATTATCTCATCCTTGAAATGAGTGATAAGATCAATACAAAGAAATCTCATCCCTGCTTTTCCCCTAATTCCCTATTTGCCCATATAAGACTTTCATTTGAAGACGCCCCAGTCAAATGCTCATGAAGTAATGTCATCCCCAGCGAAATAAAAGAAAATGATAAATAAAAGTGAACTTCTCACATGTAATCAGAAATACTCAAAGCTCTGGAAACATAATGAAGCTATGTTTGACTCATCATGAAATGTGGACTGTGTTTTCAGTATTAGTGTGCTTATATTCACACAGTAATTAACCACTGCTTTGTTATTTAGGGGAACAAATGCACTTTAGGCCCTTCGTTGGAGTTTGAGAGATGAACAATTACTCCATCATCTCTGAAAGACCTCAAGGTCTTACCTTCAATCTTGCAATGGATTTGAGAAATAACTTTTTAGGTCTCAGAAGCGAAGGGAAATGAGGGTGTTTTGTTGCAGTTGTTGTTTTGTTTTTGTTTTCATGCCTCTTCTCCTTACAGCAAAACTTAAAAGTGTAAATTGTTAGGAGAGCATTAGTGAAGTTACAAAAGAAAAGGGACAAAATGTACATTTTCAAATCTCAGAGTTCCAGATTTGGGAGGGAACTTTAGAGCACATCTGATTCATCACGGTTCTCCCACTTACTTCACGAGAGAAACTGATGTATTTTTCCCCTCACCACTCTTCTTTCTGGAGTCTGGTTCCTCCATGAATAAAGGATTTTTATATTTCAATACTGTCACTCAGGGAAGAGGCAGACTTTTAGCATAATAAGGTGCAAGGAAGGTGCCAGTAGAAGTAGAACCATCCCAATAAAAGAAGTTGAACAGTATTTTTAGATACATCATTCAGAGGCAAGACTGTCTTCCTCTCCTCCATATCCTGGGTTCCAAGCATCCCCTGCTCATTCCCAGGAGTGAGGAAGGAGTGTTTCCCAGGAGAAACACAGAGAATGAATATTCACCTACACAGATGCCAGGGATGGGGGAGATAGGCTTTTTTTAAAAAAAAATATTCTGCATAATTTTTTTTCTTTTTAACTTTCTATAAAAACTTTTTATTTTGTTGGAGTATAGCTGATTAACAATGTTGTAATAGTTCCAGGTGAACAGTGAAGGGACTCAGCCATACATATACACATATCCATTCTCCCCCAAACCCTCCTCCCATCCAGGCTGCCCCATAACATTGAGCAGAGTTCCATGTGCTATACAGTAGGTCCTTGTTGGTTATCAATTTTAAATATAACAGTGTGAACATGCCCATCCCAAACTCCCTAACTATCCCTTCTTTCAGTCAACCCCCCACTGCCCACCCTCAACCATAAGATCATTCACTAAATCTGAGTCTCTTTCTGTTTTGTGAGTAACTTCATGTGTATCATTTCTTTTTAGATTCCACATATATAATAGATGTCATACAGTATTCCTCTTTCTTTGTCTGACTTACTTCACTCAGGATGAAAATCTCTAGGTCCATCCATGTTGTCGCAAATGGCATTATTTCATTCTTTTTAATGGCTGAGTAATCTTCCATTCTGTGTATATATACCACATTTTCTTTATCCATTCCTCTGTTGATGAACATTTAGGTCACTTCCATGTCTTTGCTGTTGTAAACAGTGCTGCAGTGAACATCGGGGTGCACGTGTCCTTTGAGATCTTGTTCTTCTCTGGATATATGCCCAGGAGTGGGATTGCAGGGTCACATGGTAGCTCTATTTTCAGTTTTTTAAGAAACCTCCATACTATTCTCCATGATGGCTGTACCAATTTATATTCCCCCAACAGTGTAGGAAGGTTACCTTGGGAGACAGGATTCTGAAGGGCTTGTTAGCAGAAAAGTTGCTGAAACTTGTCGCCAGAGTTTCTGATTCCCTAGAACTGGATCTCAGCCTGAGAATTTACATTTCCAGCAAGTTTCCAGATTATGCTGGTGCTACCAATGATCTGGGACCACATCTAGAGAATCATTGTACCAGACACACTCAAAAAATTTTAAAGGCATATTTTAAAAAAAAAAGATGTCTCAAAGTGAGAGATCTTTCTTCTCAACCTCAAATGCAAAACAGATTAAACTCTGCTGTCAGAGTTCAAAGCAGGCTTTTTTATAAAATATTCTGGAAAGAAAAAGAGTACAAATAACGTGACTAGTATACCCACAAGGAGTCTGCACTAATTATGCTGCGTGCATGTACACATCCCATATAAAGATTTTTAGCCAATTGAACATGAGTATGCGACCCAGTTTGTTTTTCTTCCCACCTTTCCCACTGGAATCTATTCATAATCTTAGCTTTCATCGTTGGTCTCACCAAATCACAAATTTTGGTAGAGGTGAGAGCTTGAAGAGCTTAAAGCTTGATCCATATACCTGCATCATCTGTTGTTATACCCTCTCCACAGACAATGGCCTGTCGGGTTTTGTGGAAACGCTGGTGCTAATGGTGCTAACCGCCCACAACATTTCCTCCTAATGGCATTAAGAATGAAAGCCTCCCTCGGTTACCATGTTCATCTCTTCTTAAGGAGGAGGCAGTTGCCCTTATGGTCCCGTTTGCCTCCTTCCAATGATGTCCTGTGACTCAGGGCAGGGCAGTAGACTCATCCATCTGGTTACTCTTCCTATGACAGCCAGAGTTCTGGGGGCACCTTTGTCTGTAATGCATAATGAGTTAACACTCTTAGGGAAAAGAAATAATTGCTCCCAGAGTCGTTCTCTAGGTTGCAGTATAGAAGTTTTGGGTAAGAAAAGGGGGAAAAAGTCACACAGTACAGCAGTAGGAAAGTTAATGATTGTAAGGCACTGATAAGACAGAATAAATTTTGGCTCATAAGAGGTAAAGTTTTGAAAACTTTGGAAAAATTCTCAATACAGTGATAGGTATAAAAGGGAGCTTAGGAGAATGGAAGATTTTTGCCTTTTTCTTTATATTTTAATGTGTTTTGAGTATTCTTGAACATATGCATATATGCACAGAAACCTGATTTTTAGTAAACTATAAATAGTTATTTTTAAGTAGAAAATAAGTTAATTATAAGTAGAAAATGTTAGGTAAACTTAATAGGTAACAGATTCATTTTGTAGAAAGCAAAGTAGTTACTGCTATTTATTTATAATTATATTTCATTATCATTTGTTTTGTATTAAATTGTGTCATGAGGGAAGTTCATTGTCACAGAGTAACTGTTAAAACTTGGGGCTTATGTAATACGCTAATATATTTTTGTAAATAGAATAGTCTCCTTTGCCAGTAACCAGACATTTTCAGATTAAATCATGACATATATCCAGTACTTCTTTTTACAGTCTAACAAGCATATTGAAATTTCATGGAACGTATATAGTTTACCTCTCATTGGTAGGGGAAAATTTACCTTTTATTGTGTGTGTGGCATATGTACCGTTTCATGAATTCCCAAATTGGCAAGTACTAAGATAAGCAAAAGCATTCACAGGGTTTGTTATTTTCAACTTAAGTGGCCTATTTAAAAATATAGATTAAACTATTGTTAGCAACTCATTCTCTCACTTCTTTGTATGGTACCTGCTTCTTAGTTCTTTGATTTCTTATGATTATTATAATTTTAGCTGAAAGGGCATCATAGAATTTTCTAACACATGGAGAGGGGCATAGATTTCTACACAGGGTGACACATTGATTGAGTCAGCCAGTAAATTAACAGCAGCAGAACACTATTAAATTTTAAACTTAATTGCCTTCTCTTCTTAATTTCTATGGATATATTCAATAGATACCAGAAAAAAGTTAAAGGAGTTATTAAGCAAGCATCTATTTCCTGGAGCATAATGGGGGAAAAAAAGAAACTGTTTCATCTCAGAGTCAGTGCAAAAAAACTTGTATTTCAAATTCAGTCACTTACAAGGTTTTTATCAAAGGGCTTTATTTTCATTGGTTTTTCCTAAATTAGCTCATTTTCTTAACAAGCAAATGGAAATTCTAGTTGTATAATCAGTTTAGTTTTCTCTATGGATCTGCTCCTAGCTATCCTTGCCTGCTGAATTTTATTGTGTATCTTCTCCATCTTTGCCATGTGTCAACTCTCTTTCCATCTCCACAATGAATCTGTGTCCTGTGTTCCATCCAGATTTACACAGAAAACAGCAACTCAATATAAAATACTGAGTGTGTCCACATACCCAAGAATAAGCCCTACCAGTTGGAATTTTTGGTATGGTGTGGGGTGAAGCTAACATCTGATGACATATTTTGCATCATCTGTGGGATTCAGGTTTCTTTTCCTTGAGCTATTCCTACTGAATTATGGGCTATAGCTTAACAGGCAATTTCACAGCCTCTTGAATCTCCCTTATCAATAAGATACATATGGTTACAAAATAAATAACTGAAAGAATCAGCTCAGTTCAGTCGCTCAGTCATGTCCGACTCTTGCGACCCCATGAATTGCAGCACGCCAGGCCTCCCTGTCCATCACCAACTCCCAGAGTTCACTCAGACTCACGTCCACTGAGTCAGTGATGCCATCCAGCCATCTCATCCTCTGTTGTCCCCTTCTCCTCCTGCCCCCAATCCCTCCCAGCATCAGAGTCTTTTCCAATGAGTCAATTCTTCACATGAGGTGGCCAAAGTACTGGAGTTTCAGCTTCAGCATCATTCCTTCCTTCCAAAGAAATCCCAGGGCTGATCTCCTTCAGAATGGACTGGTTGGATCTCCTTGCAGAGAATACTGGGTTTAAAATAAATTCAGTGAGCTACATGGGTTGAAAATAGTATTAATCCTTAAGTGAATGAATAGGCTTATGATTTTCACTTCATTTTTTTAAAAAGTACTATGCCTCACTTGACCCTTTATAGATTTGAATTAACACATTCTTGATGAGGTGTCATTTCATCTTTGTAGCCAAACTTGAGTGTATGCCATTTCCTTTAGCCATGTAGGGATGATTTGTGATTGCTCTCATTATCACCCAGATTTCTGTTCATTGTTTCATGTGTTGAGCTCCTACCATGTACGAGGTGCTGGTCTTCTTACTAGAGCTGTGTAGGTGAAGAAAATGGACAATACCCTGGCTTTCATTCATCTTGCAATCTAGTGGGGTAGGACAAAAATAAGAGTACAAAACAACTTATAAATGCATAAATAAGATCCTTTCCAATCAGGAAATTACAAAGAAAACAAAGCCAGGTAGAAGTAGAGAAAATTGGAAAGGAGGGATCTGCTTTATACTGAATGGCTAGAGAAGGTCTCCCACAGAAGGTACCTTTGAAGTGAGACATGAATGGACAAGAAGTCAGATAAAGGTTTCTGGGGAGACATGATAGGAGGTTCATGATCCCCAAGGTTGGAATGAGTCCATAGCTTTTGGAGAATACTCACAAGTCCCTGCTCACAAGTGCTGGAGAACAATAGGCGGAGAGTGTGGCGTGAAGAGTAGGAGGGAAGCCCGGGTCAGATGGCAGAGGGTCTTGCAGGACACAGAAAAGGGGATGCTTTTATCCAGCAAATGGCAAGTTTCAGGTGGGATTTAAGCAAGGACAATACAATTATATGATTTCTCTTAAAAAGGATACAGCCCAATGCCTGCTATTTGAGAATAAGTTGAAGGCAGAAGAATGAGTGAAAGGCAGTACAGTAATGAAGCATCATCTCTCTCTACTCTCTCTTGTTTTAGTCCTATATATATTGGAAAAAATACAAGGAAATATATATTTAGGAAAAAAAAATATGTGTCTTGCTCAATGCTCAAAATTCTCCAAGCCAAGCTTCAACAGTATGTGAACCGTGAATTTCCAGATGTTCCAGCTGAATTTAGAAAAGGCAGAAGAACCAGAGATCAAATCGCCAACATCTGTTGGATCATCAAAAAAAGCAAGAGAGTTCCAGAAAAATATCTACTACTGCTTTATTGACTATGCCAAAGGCTTTGACTGCAGATCCCAACAAACTGTGGAAAAGTCTTCAAGAGATGGGAACACCAGACCACCTGACCTGTCTCTTGAGAAATCTGTCTGCCGATCAAGAGGCAACAGTTAGAACTGGACATGGAACAACAGACTGGTTCCAAATAGAAAAAGCAGCACGTCAAGGCTGTATATTGTCACCCTACTTATTTAACTTATATGCAGAGTACATCATGAGAAATGCTGGACTGGATGAAGCACAAGCTGGAATCAGGATTGCCAGGAGAAATATCAATAACCTCAGATATGCAGATGACACCACCCTATGGCAGAAAGCAAAGAACTAAAGAGCCTAATGCTCAAAGTAAAAAAGGAAAGTGAAAAAGTTGGCTTAAAACTCAATATTCAGAAAACTAAGATCATGGCATCTGGTCCCATCACTTCATGGCAAGTAGATGGGTAACAGTGGAAACAGTGGCTGACTTCATTTTGGGGGGCTCCAAAATCACTGCAGATGGTGACTGCACCCATGAAATTAAAAGATGCTTACTCCTTGGAAGGAAAGTTATGACCAACCTGGGCAGCATATTAAAAAGCAGAGACATTACTTTGCCAACAAAGGTCCGTCTATTCAAAGCTATGGTTTTTCCAGTAGTCATGTATGGATGTGAGAGTTGGAGTATAAAGAAAGCTGAGCACCGAAGAATTGATGCTTTTGAATTGTGGTGTTGGAGAAGACTCTTGAGAGTCCCTTGGGCTGCAAGGAGATCCAATCAGTCCATCCTAAAGGAAATCAGTTCTGAATATTCTTTGGAAAGACTGATGCTGAAGCTGAAACTCCAATACTTTGGCCACGTGATGTGGAGAGCTGACTCATTTGAATAGACTCTGATGCTGGGAAAGATTGAAGTCAGGAGGAGAAGGGGATGACCGAGGATGAGATGGTTGGATGGCATCACTGACTCAATGGATATGAGTTTGAGCAAGCTCCGGAAGTTGGGGAAGGACAGGGAGGCCTGGCATACTGCAGTCCATGGGGTCACAAAGAGTTGGACATGACTGAGCTATTGAACTGAACTGATGGGACTTGATAAATGTAAAACTAAAGGAGAAGTCATTGAGATTCTTTCTGCTGAGGCAGACAGTTTCCCCCTTCTCCCTTAACCTGTAGATGTCTGACTTTATTTGGACAGCAGTCCGCTCCTGTAAGATCAGCCCTGGGAGATGAGTCATGATGCCCTAATACCAGTCCTTTTTGCTAATGATTGGTTTAGGGGAGGGCACGTGTCTTCATTTTAAATATGGAAGGAAAGATTTCTTGTAGGGTAGGAGGTGGGTAAGAGCGGAGAGGAACAGAGAGCAGTAATGAACTTCTTAAAGGATATTGCTTCCTGATGAAAATAGAACAGGAGCTCTCCTCCTCTTCATGCCTTGAGCACTGGTAGAAATGACTGGCATTGCAACAATCATCTCAAAACCACACAGTGACCAAATCTAACATGATGAGGATCATAAATCAGAAAGGAAAAACTTGAGTCTGTGCAGCATCAAAACTGTGGAACCATCAACAGCTAAACAATTCTGTCTGTCTTGTTTAGGCCACTATTGGTTTAGCTGTTGTTTTTTGGCATTTTATTTACTTGTTTGTGGCTGTATTGGATCTTCGTTGCTGCACACGCTCTTTCTCTATTTGCAGTGTGCAGGCTTCTCCTTGCAGTGGCAGAGCACGGTCTCTAGAGCATGGGGGCCTCGGTAGTTGTGGCTCACAGGCTTAGTTGCTCTGTGGCATGTGGGATCTTCCTGGTCCAGGGATCAAACTGGTGTCCCTTGCATTGCAAGGTGGATCCTTAACCACTGGACCAGCAAGGAAGCCCTGATTTGACTGTTCTGTTACTTGCAACCAAATACATTCATTCCTTCATTTTACTGAATAAGTTTGATATGTAACATTGTATAAGTTTAAGAGGTACAGGCATGTTACTTTGATCTATTCATGTATTATAGTATGATTGCCAATGTAGCAAGATTTATCATACTACATATTAATACTTAAAATACAACATTTATTGTCTGTATTCATTACATCATGCATTAGATTTCAATGAAGTATT
>SJYQ01000448.1:337950-381859 GCA_006410935.1 Redunca redunca
ATGGCGTATTTACTGCTTGTTATAAGTTTGTTCCCTTAAACATTGTCACTCTTATCCTTTCCCCTGGTACCCACCATTTTACTATTTTCTACAGGTTTAACATTTTTAGATTCCAAATATAAGTGCTATCATACCATGCTTGTGTTTCTCTGTCTAATCTCACTTGGTGCAATGTACTCATGGTCCACTCATGTCACTGAGAATGGAAGGATATCCTCCTTTCTCATGGCTAAATAATATTCTTTTAAAATTGCCACATTTTTTATCCATTTACCTGTTAATGATCATTTGGGTTGTTTCTATTTATTGGCTATAGCAAATAATGGTAAGATAAATATAGAAGTGCATATATCTCACCAAAGTCATGTTTTTATTTCCCTTGGGTATATCCCCAAAAGTGTAATTGCTGAATCATAATGGTAGATCTAGTTTTAATATTTTGAGAAAACTCCATATTGTTTTCCTCAGTGGTTGGATCAGTGTTCATGCTCATCAACAAAGGGTAAACGTTCCCATTCACACATCCTTGCCAGAACCTGTTGTGTTTTGTCTTATTGATGATTGCCCTTCTAACAGTTGTAAGGTGACAGGTCATGCGGTTTTGATTTGCATTGCCCAGATGATTACCAATGATGAGCATATTTTCATGTGTCTCTAGGCCAATCTGAGGTCTTCATTGGAAAAATGTCTAATTAGTTCTTTTGTCCATTTTTTAAAAATTAATTTAATTAATTTTTTTTTTACTTTACAACACTGTTAGGGTTTTGCCATACATCAACATGAATCCACCACGGGTGTACACGTGTTCCCCATCCTGAACCCCCCTCCCACCTCCCTCCCCGCACCATCCCTCTGGGTTATCCCAGTGCACCAGCCCCAAGCATCCTATATCCTGCATCAAACCTGGACTGGCAATTCGTTTCACATATGATATTATACATGTTTCAATGCCATTCTCCCAAATCATCCCACCCTTGCCTTCTCCCACAGAGTCCAAAAGACTTCTATACATCTGTGTCTCTTTGTCCATTTTTAAATTACATTGTTTTGTTATTAAGTTGACTGAGTTTCTAAAATACATTTTAGAAAGTTTGTAAAAGTTTTCTCCCATTCTATAGGTTGTGTTTCCTTTTGTTAATTGTTTCTTTTGCTGTACGGAAGATTTTGAGTTTGATGTAGCTCTATTTGTTGATGTTTTGCTTTTGTTGTTTGTACTTTTAGCATCATGTTCAAAAAAATCAATGCCACAGCTAATACCAATGAGTTTCCTTCCTACATTTCCTTCTAGGAATTTTATGGAATCAGATCTTATGATTAATTTTTTATTCATTTCAATTTAATTTGTGTTAATGGCATGAGATAGAGGTCCAGTTTTATTCTGTTCCTCCAATTGTTCCAGCACTATTTTTGAAGAGACTGTGCTTTCCCCTTTGGTCATTCTTGGCTCCCTTTTTAAATATTAATGGATTCTAACCTCCAGTGCCTGTTTGTGCCGAGACAGGAAAAGGGAGATGAAACTTAAATCAGTCCCATTGACTACTTATACCCATTCCTGTCAAGAGTTTGCCCCAAGAGGGCACTGGAACTATTAGATAAAATGAAGTTTTTAGATTATCACTGGATTTCAATTACAGTATTTGTGCTCTCCTAGACCCCTATTACCATTAATAGTTGAGAGTTGACAATATTTTGGAGATCTATGAGGCTTCCTCACTAGTGAGCTACATCCGGCATGGGGCCCACATTATCAGCAGTTTTCTATTATCCTCAAATCTGGTTTTTAAGAAAGACATATGTTTGCTGCCTACATGACTTTAAAAACTGCCAACTCATCAATATCTGCAGCACTTTTAGTAAGAAATGAATTCCACAAAGTGTCAAATTATTCCTTGTCAAAGTGGTTGGCTCATTGGAAATTTACAAAAGAGAAGAAAGAAGAAATAAGTAATATACTACAGTGGCTCACATTGAAACCCTTTTCCAAGTAGTTGTTAAGCTCAAACCTGGCAAAGCCGTGTTTTTATATTTTCTTTGTTCTGGTATTCTAGGATGATGAAAGAAAGAATTTGTTAAGAAACAATCAGGAGACTTAATTTTTCTCCACATAGAAAGGAGGTATGTTAGCCATTGGAAAGCATGAAGCATTATTCATATATCATGTGTTTCTCACTTTCAAGGCTAGTTATTCTGTTTGTTTGTTTTTTTCCTTTGCATAGTCAAAGAGATGTTTAAGGAGGTATTGGAAGCTTCATTGGCTATCTTACAGGGGAAGTTCATTCTCCTATGGGGCCAGATATTAAAGGACTTGGATTCATATTCTGGTTCAAATACTTATTGTATAACCATATACCATTGACTTATGGTATCTAAGCTTAGTTTTCTATCTGAAAAATGAAGATAATAATAGGACCTATAAGGGATTTGATTTAGGTCATATCGAGTGAACTAGTGGTTTTTCCTACTTTCTTCAATTTAAGCTTGAATTTTGCAATAAGAAGCTCATGATCTCAGCCACAGTCAGCTGCCAGTGCTGCAAAGAGTTGGACATGACTTAGTGACTAAACAATAGTACCTATAGGTGCACTCTAAGGATTGAACTTTAAAAGTACATATAAAGCCCTTGTAGTAATGGAACTGATATCTTGACTGTTATATTGGGTGCGTGAGCTTACAACATGTGGTGAAATTGCTTAGAAGTAAATACAGGTACACACAAGAAAAGCCGGGTAAATCTGAATAAAATCTGTAGAATCTGGTTGTGATATTGTACAATAGTTTGGCAAAATGTTATTATTAGAGAAACTGGGTAACGAATCCATGAGGTCTCTAGTTTTTTTTTTGTTTGTTTGTTTGTTTTTTACAACTGCAAGTGAATATAAAATTATCTCAATTAAAAAGTAACATTTGGCTCAGTGGCTGGGACATCCTAAGTCCTCAGTCAGTGATAGCTACTAAGTGCCTGCTTGTCAAATAAACTATTGCCACCTATAAGACTGCTTCTTGTATGGGTTACAAGAGCGTAAATAATGAGGAATAGCATATCAGTCAACCTTTGAAGAGAAAAATAGAAGCCACTCTACTCTAGATACTTTGACTAGCTAGACATTTAATATAAGAATGACAGGCTTGCCAAAATGATATGAGGGCTCAGTGGAGGGAGTGAGGAAGTGGTTAAGAGACTATATTCCAGAATTCTTGATGATCTCATTTGCTTTCAAGACCACAGTGATTTTCAGAAGAACTCACAGACAACAAAGCAAATCAGTGTCCATTATCGCAGCTGCCTGAGAAACCTCAGGAGCTCAGGAGAGCTGTGAGCTGAACTGCCTGCCTTTAACTGCCACCAGAGAATGATGGCTTCCGTTTCCCTTCCACCTACAAAACCTCCCTCAAATGGCTCTCACTGACTCTGCGTGTATTAGGTGCTCAGTCACGTCCAGCTCTTGGCCACCCCATGGACGGTGGCCCACCGGGCTCCTCTGTCACCTGATCCTCCAGGCAAAAACAGTGGAGGGGGCTGCCATGCCCTTCTCCACTCATGACTAAATCTAACCAGAAGACGTATAGGGGATGAAGTTCTAGGAAATAGTATTCTAAGCTTCTTCCTGGTAACAAATAGGAAAGGTAGACAGGGATGATGGTGATTGATGATGATGGCAATAAAGGCAAAGACAGTAATGATGATGATGATGATGATAATGGTGATGACTGTGGTATGAATCAATGACAGAAAATATAGAGGAGAGATAAAAACCGAAGAATTTTCTATCGTATCTCTGGTGGCATAAATTGCTGAGTGGACTTTCTTCTTAACCATCCAATCTAATACTTTCATATTTACCACAAGACACTGAAGGTCAAGTAATCTTATTAGTGGATGGCAGTGTTTCTGTAATGAAACTTGCTCCCAGAGAGCAATGGCCTTATCTGTTTGGTTTGTTTCTTCTCAAGTGGAATTGGCCAAAGGTACAATGGTTATCAGAGATAAGGAACTTCAGGTCTAACAATCTATCTACCATGGGATGCTAAGAAAGGAGAGCCTCCAGCAAAAAAAAAAAAAGTGATGGTTTTCCAAGTCTTAATCACTTGGCTTCCAGTTTGCTACATGCACAGAAAAGACTCCCTACTTCAGTTTCCCAACCCCAGTTACTCCATCAAATACCTTAGATTTTTATTTTTATTGTTGTTTATTTCCTTCCTTGAACTGTTACAATCTGTAATCATTTTATTCACCTATATACTTGTTTATTCTTAATGAAGCAGAGGTCACCATGGACAAAGTGGATTAGCTTACAGCCTAGTATGAAGTGGTATATTTGAAAGAAAATGTTCCAAATCGTTTCCTAAATACCTTACATTGTTGTTCAGTCAATTTGTCTGATTCTGTGACCCCATGGACTGCAGCATGCCAGGCTTCCCTGACCTTCACCATCTCCCAGAGCTTGCTCAAACTCATGTCCATTGAGTCAGTGATGCCATCCAACCATCTCATCCTCTGTTGTCCCCTTCTCCTCCTGCCTTCAATCTTTCCCAGAATTAGGATCTTTTCGAATGAGTCAGCTCTTCGCATCAGGTGGCCAAAGTATTGGAGTTTCAGCTTTAACATCGGTTCTTCCAATGAACACTCAGGACTGATCTCCTTTAAGATGGACTGGTTGGACCTCCTCGCAGTCCAAGGGACTCTCAAGAGTCTTCTCCAACACCACAGTTCAAAAGCATCAGTTCTTCGGTGTTCAGCTTTCTTTATAGTCCAACTTTCTCATCCATACATGACTACTGGAAAAACCATAGCCTTGACAAGATGGACCGTTGTTGGCAAAGTAATGTCTCTGCTTTCTAATATGCTGTCTAAGTTGGTCATAACTTTCCTTCCAAGGAGTAAGCATCTTTTAATTTCATGGCTGTAGTCACCATCTGCAGTGATCTTGGATCCCCAAAAATAAAGTCAGCCACTGTTTCCACTGTTTCCCCATTTATCTGCCATGAAGTGATGGGAATGGATGCCGTGATCTTAGTTTTCTGAATGTTGAGTTTTAAGCCAACTTTTTCACTTTCTTCTTTTAGTTTCATCAAGATGCTCTTTAGATCTTTTTCACTTTCTGCCATAGGGGTGGTGTCATCTGCATATCTGAGGTTATTGATATTTTTCCCGGCAATCTTGATTCCAGCTGTGTTTCATCCACCCCGGGGTTTCTCATGATGTGCTCTGCATATAAGTTAAATAAGCAGGGTGACAATATACAGCCTTGAGATACTCCTTTCCCTATTTGGAACCAGTCTGTTGTTCCATGTCCACTTCGAACTGTTGCTTCCTGACCTGCATATAGGTTTTTCAAGAAGTGGATCAGGTGGTCTGGTATTCCCATCTCTTTCAGAATTTTCCACAGTTTATTGTGATCCACACAGTCAAAGGCTTTGGCATAGTCAATAAAGCAGAAGTAGATGTTTTTCTGGAACTCTCTTGCTTTTTCTTGCCAACAAATGTTGGCAATTTGATCTCTGGTTCCTCTGACACTTCTAAATCCAGCTTGAACATCTGGAAGTTCACAGTATTGCTGAAGCCTGGCTTGGAGAATTTTGAGCATTACTTTGCCAGCATGTGAGATGAGAGCAATTGTGAGGTGGTTGGAGCATTCTTTGGTTTTTCCTTTCTTTGGGATTGGAATGAAAACGGACCTTTTCCAGTCCTGTGGCCACTGCTGAGTTTTCCAAATTTGCTGGCATATTGGGTGCAGCACTTTCACACATCCTATTTTAGGATTTTAAATAGTTCAACTAGAATTCCATCACCTCAACTAGCTTTGTTCATAGCGACTGAACAAACTAACTAATGCCTCCTAAGGCCCACTTGTCTTCACATTCCAGGATGTCTGGCTCTAGGTGAGGGATCACACCATCGTGATTATCTGGGTCACGAAGATCTTTTCTTTGTACAGTTCTTCTGTGTATTCCTTGCCACCTCTTCTTAATATTTTCTGCTTCTATTCAGTTCAGTTCAGTTCAGTCGCTCAGTCATGTCTGACTCTTTGTGACCCCATGAATTGCAGCTTCTGTTAGGTCCCTACCATTTCTGTCCTTTATTGGGCCCATCTTTGCATGAAATGTTCCCTTGGTATCTCTAATTTTCTTGAGATCTCTTGTCTTTCCCATTCTATTGCTTTCCCCTATTTCTTTGCACTGATCACTGAGGAAGGATTTATCTCTCCTTGCTATTCTTTTGAACTCTGCATTGAAACAGGTATATCTTTCCTTTTCTGCTTTGCTTTTCACTTCTCTTCTTTTCACGGCTATTTGTAAGGCCTCCTCAGACAGCATTTTGCCTTTTTGCATTTCTTTTTCTTGGGGATGGTCCTGATGCCTGTCTCCTGTACATAACCTCCCTCCATAGTTCATCAGGCACTCTATCAGATCAAGTCCCTTACATCTATTTCTCACTTCCACTGTATAATCGTAAGGGCTTTGATTTAGGTCATACCTGAACGGTCTAGTGGTTTTCCCTACTTTCTTCAATTTAAGTCTGAATTTGGAAGTAAGGAGTTCATGATCTGAGCCACAGTCAGCTCCCAGTCTTGTTCATGTACCTTCTCCATCTTTGGCTGCAAAGAATATAATCAATCTGATTTCAGTGTTGGCCATCTAGTGAAGTCCATGTGCAGAGTCTTCTCTTGTGTTGTTGGAAGAGGGTGTTTGCTATGACCAGTGCATTCTCTTGGCAGAACTCTATTAGCCTTTGCCCTGCTTCATTCTGTACTCCAAGGCCAAATTTGCTTGTTACTCCAGGTGTTTCTTAACTTCCTACTTTTGCATTCCAGTCCCCTGTAATGAAAAAGACATCTTTTGGGGGTGTTAGTTCTAGAAGGTCTTGTAGGTCTTAATAGAACTGTTCAACTTCAGCTTCTTCAGCATTACTGGTTGGGGCATAGACTTGGATTACTCTGATATTGAACAGTTTGCCTTGGAAACGAACAGAGATCATTCTGTCATTTTTGAGATTGCATCCAAGTACTGCATTTCAGACTTGTTGACTGTGAGGGCTACTCCATTTCCTCGAAGAGATTCTTGCCCACAGTAGTAGATACAATGGTCATTTGAGTTAAATTCACCCATTTCATTCCATTTTAGTTCACTGATTCCTAAAATGTCAGTGTTCACTCCTGCCATCTCCTGTTTGACCACTTCTAATTTGCCTTCATGCATGGACCTAACATTCCAGGTTCCTATGCAATATTGCTCTTTACAGCATCGGACCTTGCTTCTGTCACCAGTCACATCCACAGCTGGGTGTCATTTTTGCTTTGGCTCCATCTCCTCGTTCTTTCTGGAGTTGTTCCTCCACTGATCTCCAGTAGCATATTGGGCACCTACCGACCTGGGGAGTTCATTTTTCAGTGTCCTATCTTTTCACCTTTTCATACTGTTCACGGGGTTCTCAAGGCAAGAATACTGAAGTGGTTTGCCATTCCCTTCTCCAGCAGACCACATTTTGTCAGAACTCTCCACCAAGACCCATCCATCTTGGGTAGCCCTACATGGCATGACTCATAGTTTCATTGAGTTAGACAAGGCTGTGGTCCATGTGATTAGATTGGTTAGTTTTCTGTGACTGTGGTTTCAATCTGTCTGCCCTCTGATGCCCTTTCTCAGCGCCTACCATCTTACTGGGGTTTCTCTTACCTTGGATGTGGGGTATCTCTTCACGGCTGCTCCAGCACAGTGCAGCTGCTGCTCCTTACCTTAGATATAGGGTGTCTCCTCTGGGCTGCTCCCCACTCCAGGGCCATGCAGCCACTGCTCACTACATAAGAGTTTTCTAATATCATAGTGCTACTGTGTAAGTATTATTGACCTCACACATAGGTAACAAAACAAAGGCTAAGGAGATTGAGTAAACCAAGGTTACTAAAATTATTCAGGATGTATGTTCTTATGTTTCCATAGCATGTAGTTTCCCCACAATTCCAGGCTGCTTCACTTCTCTGAAGGGGCTAGAGACAGGGGTTACAGTAGGAATGTGGCACTTGTCCACTTGTCCATTTGAAAATCTGAGGCTTTGCCTAAGGGTTAATATCACACCTATGTCCCACTACTGAAACACTGTTAAGTTGGCTGTACCATCCAACCAAGTCTATTCAGTCATCAGAAGTTTATCCTCATCGACAAGATTTAGATGTTGTTTTGTTGAAGCCACCAGGGTCATGCTCACTAAGATATGGATTCACTTTGCAAATTTGGTCTTCCAGGTAGTCAGAGATAGTTAAATGCTGCTTCTGAAGAACAGTGATTATCTAAATAACTGAGTTTACATGGGTATATTGCAGCTTCGGCATCTTGGTTTCATAAAGCTTTGAAGATTATTTTCCTACCTATGTTCCCAACCATTTCTATTACTTTTCCATGAAAAGTAAACTTAGACAGAGGTCATACATAGAGAGGGGTCCAGAGATTAAGACAAAGGGAGTCAAACAAAAAATCTCTAATATACCAGTCTCTAGCAAAAGGGGAAAAATAGCACAAGAAAGAAACAATTTAAGTGGCAAAGATAACTTTGACTCCTAGGACAAAGATCTTGTTTATCACATTAGTGGCTGTGTTTTTTTTTTTTTTTTAGTAGGACTGTGTTTTTTTCTGTTGAACATTAGAAATGTGGAGTTTCTCGGAGGTAAGATGTGATCTACTGAACTGATTACCTAAGGTTTTACTTTCTTATCAAAGAGGCTCTGTTCCTTTGAGTTACTCTTGATGTTGAAATTGAAAATCTCCTTTACTCAGGGTCAGATGTGAAAAGGTTCTGGTACCACCTGCGAGAGCAACTTTTTAAATGTTGACTTCTCATTTTGAAGGAGCTAACCTGAAGCTGTTAAGTCTGAGATAGCCACTGTCTTCAGAAACCTACCAGCATTCAACACAGTAAGAAAGTGCTTAAAATCAGTCCTGTTTGGCACACAGGTTATAAAAGTGAAGCATGAAGTTCAACTAGTCTTTTTTTTCCAACTTCACTGAGTGTAATTGACAAGTAAAATTGTAACATATTTAAAGTGTATATACTGTGGTGATTTGATATATGTATATATCTTCCTTTTTATTTTAGTAGTAGCATTTGTTCTCGGAGAAGGCAGTGGCACCCCACTCCAGTACTCTTGCCTGGAAAATCCTATGGATGGAGGAGCCTGGTGGGCTGCCGTCTATGGGGTCGCAGAGAGTCGGACACGACTGAAGTGACGCAGCAGCAGCTTAGCAGAAGCATTTATTCTACTCTTTTAGCAAATTTTAATTTTAATTGAACTTGTTGTTCAGTCACTGAGTCATGTCCAACTCTTTGCAACACCATATCATACAATATTCATGGTATAATATAATGTTATCAACTAGCTACCATGTTTTACATTGAATCCTCAGAACTTATTCATATTATAACTGAAAGTTTATACCTTTTGACCAACCTCCCCCTATTTCTCCTATCCTCCATCACCATCCCAGCCTCTGGTAACCACTTTTCTACTCTCTGTTTCTGTGAGCTTGACCTTTTTTTTTCCCCCCAAGATTCCAAATATAAGTGCTACTATATGGTGTATTTGTCTTTATCTTATCTCTCTTAGCACAATGCCCTCAAGATCCATTCATAGTCTATGGAGAGTAGAAAAGCAAGCCACTGTCTCCTTAAAAATAGAGACCAGGAACCAGAGAATTTAATTTCAGGTTTAACCATCTTAAAGTTCACACCTATTCCCAATTCACTACATACTTGAAAGTGTGGAGTAAGAATGAATATGTTCATGTGATTAAGGAAACCTAATAAATATCATTTTTCTGAATTGGCTTAGGATATCTTCAGTTGTTGGGTACCTGCCTCTGATTCAACAGTTCCAACTACAGTATATGATATGACCCGGGCCTCACTAAATTAACCCAGAGTGGATCATTCTCAACTATCTCTCCTTGCCAAGATCAAAACTATTTTATATTGAAGTATAGTTGATTTGGGCTTCCTTTGTGGCTCATTGGTAGAGAATCCACCTGCCAGAAGATGTGGGTTCAATGCCTGAGCTGGAAAGATCCCCTGGAGAAGGAAATGGCAATCCACTGCAGTATTCTTGCCTGGAGATTCCATGGACAGAGGATCCTGGCTAGTCACGTTCCATGGGGTTCACAAAATTCTTGAACACAACTTAGTAACTAAACAGCAACAACAGTTAATTTACAATATTGTTTTAATTTCTGCTATATAGCAAAGTCTGGAGAAGGAAATGGCAACTCACTCCAGTACTCTTGCCTGGAAAATCCCATGGATGGAGGATCATGGTAGGCTACAGCCCATGAGGTCACAAAGAGTCAGAAACAACTGAGCAACTTCATTTTCACTTTCATAAAGCAAAGTGTTTCAGTTATATGTATATATGGTCTTTTTCATATTCTTTCCCATTATGGTTTATCATAGAGCATTGAATATAGTTCCCTGTGCTAGGACCTCACTGAATATTCATTCTGTATATACTGGCTTACATCTGCTAACCCCAACCTCCCATTCCATCCCTGCCCCAGTCGTTCCTTCGTTGGATTGTTGTCTGTGTCTGTCTAGGTCTGTTCTCTGTGTCTGTGAATCTGTTTCTGTTTCTTTGATAGGTTCATTTATGTCACATGTACGTGATATCATGTGTCATTTGTATTTGTCTTTTTTACTTACTTCACTCTCTCTGTCAGTCTCTAGGTCTATCCATGTCGCTAGCATTAAGATGGCATTGTTTTGTTCTTTCTATGCATGAGTAGTCTTCCATTGTATATATATACCACATTTTATTTCTTCATTCATTTGTTGATGGACAACTTGACTGTTTCTATGCCTTGGCTATTGTGAACAGTGTTGCTATGAACATAGATTTGCATGTATCTTTTTGAATTATAGTTTTATATGAATATATTCCCCAGGATGGGGTTGCCAGATCATATGGTAATTCTATATTTTGTTTTGTGAAGAACGTCCATTCTGCTTTCCTTAGTGGTTGCACCAACTTACATTCCTACCAGCAGTGTAGAAAGGTGCCCTTTTCTGCACACCCTCCCCAGCATTGTTATTTGTAGACTTTAATGATGGCCATTCTGATCAATGAGGGTTGGTGCCTCATTGTAGTTTTAATTTGCAGTTCACTAATAATGGGCCTTAGAAAGCATCACTATGAACAAAGCTAGTGGACGTGATAGAATTCCAGTTGAGCTGTTTCAAATCCTGAAAGACGATGCTGTGAAAGTGCTGCACTCAATATGCCAGCAAGTTTGGAAAACTCAGCAGTGGCCACAGGACTGGAAAAGGTCCGTTTTCATTCCAATCCCAAAGAAAGGCAATGCCAAAGAATGCTCAAACTACCGCACAATTGTACTCATCTCACATGCTGGTAAAGTAATGCTCAAAATTCTCCAAGCCAGGCTTCAGCAATACATGAACCGTGAACTTCCAGATGTTCAAGGTGGTTTTAGAAAAGGCAGAGGAACCAGAGATCAAATTGCCAACATCTGGATCATGGAAAAAGCAAGAGAGTTCCAGAAAAACATCTATTTCTGCTTTACTGACTATGCCAAAGCCTTTGACTGTGTGGATCACAATAAACTGTGGAAAATTCTGAAAGAGATGGACATACCAGACCACCTGACCTGCCTCTTGAGAAACCTCTATGCAGGTCAGGAAGCAACAGTTAGAACTGGACATGGAACAACAGACTGGTTCCAAACAGGAAAAGGAGTATGTCAATGCTGTATATTGTCACCCTACTTATTTAACTTCTATGCAGAGTACATCATGAGAAATGCTGGGCTGGAAGAAGCACAAGCTGGAATCAAGATAGCCGGAAGAAATATCAATAACCTCAGATATGCAAATGACACCACCCTTATGGCAGAAAGTGAAGAGGAACTAAAAACCCTCTTAATGAAAGTGAAAGAGGAGAGTGAAAAAGTTGGCTTAAAGCTCAACATTCAGAAAGGGAAATAGATGGGAAAACAGTGGAAACAGTGTCAGACTTTATTTTGGGGGGCTCCAAACTCACTGCAGATGGTGACTGCAGCCATGAAATTAAAAGATGCTTACTCCTTGGAAGGAAAGTTATGACCAACCTAGATGTAATATTCAAAAGCAGAGACATTACTTTGCCAACAAAGGTCCATCTAGTCAAGGCTGTGGTTTTTCCTGTGGTCATGTATGGATGTGAGAGTTGGACTGTGAAGAAAGCTGAACACCAAAGAATTGATGCTTTTGAACTGTGGTGTTGGAGAAGACTCTTGAGAGTCCCTTAGACTGCAAGGAGATCCAACCAGTCCATTCTGAAGGAGATCAGTCCTGATGTTCTTTGGAAGGACTGATACTAAAGCTGAAACTCCAATACTTTGGCCACCTCATGTGAAGAGTTGACTCATTGGAAAAGACTCTGATGCTGGGAGGGTTTGGGGGCAGGAGGAGAAGGGGATGACAGAGGATGAGATGGCTAGATGGCATCACCGACTCAATGGACATGAGTTTGGGTGAACTCCGGTAGTTGGTGATGGACAGGGAGGCCTGGTGTGCTGCAATTTATGGGGTCACAAAAAGTCGGACACAACTGAGCGACTGAACTGAACTGAATGATTAAACGGTATTGAGCATCTTTTCATTTGTCTTAGGCCATCTGTATTTCTTCTTTAGAGAAATGTCTCTTTAGGTCTTCTGCTTATTTTTCAATTGGGTTATTTGGTTTTTGTTGTTGAGTTGCATGAGCTGTTTGTATAAAAGTGATACAAAACACATTTGTAACCTGAAAAATCTTACATCAATGTTAATTACAGTTATTATTGATACAATAGTCAGTTTCAGTAATACCATGAAATGAGTAAATTCCATCACAATATCTATTGTGGTTTTCTGTTATCTTTATCAATTAATAATACAGTACTGAGAAGCTGGTGTTGGAGAAGACTCTTGAGAGTCCCTTGGACTGCAAGGAGATCCAACCAGTCCATTCTGAAGGAGATCAGCCCTGGGCTTTCTTTGGAAGGAATGATGCTAAAGCTGAAACTCCAGTACTTTGGCCACTTCATGTGAAGAGTTGACTCATTGGAAAAGACTGATGCTGGGAGGGATTGGGGGCAGGAGGAGAAGGGGACGACAGAGGATGAGATGGCTGGATGGCATCATTGACTCGATGGACGTGAGTCTGAGTGAACTCTGGGAGTTGGTGATAGACAGGGAGGCCTGGCGTGCTGTAATTCATGGGGTCGCAAAGAGTTGGACACGACTGAGCAACTGAACTGAGAAGCTGCTCAAATTTACATGAACACACCCATTCAGCACTCAGATGAAGACATGTGTCCTTTCAACTTCTCCTTCCCCAAGGATATCTACTCTCCTGACTTCTAACATTCATATTAGTTTTAACTCTAAAATTGTATATCAATGAAATTAACACAATATACTATTTTAAGTTTATTTGTTTAATTGAAGGATTATTGCTTTACAAAATTGTGTTGATTTCTGCCAAACATCAACACAAATCAGCCACGGTATAGATATGTCCCTCTTGAACCTCCCTCCTTCCTTCCTCCCCATCCCACCCCTCTAGGCTGTTACAGAGCCCCAGTTTGAGTTCCCTGAGTCATACAGTGCAAATGACATAGAGACATGGGTTTGATCCTGGGTCAGGAAGATACCCTGGAGGAGGGCATGGAGACATTCCAATATTGTTGCCTGGAGAATCCCATAGGCAGGATTGGAGAGTCAGACACAACTGAAGCTACATGGCATGCACCTGCAGATACTTCCTTAACACAATATAGTCTTTTATGTCTTATTTTTAGCTTCATTTGTTTGTGAGATCATCCATGATTTTTTGTATAATAATTGGGTTGAGTCTCATTGCTTTGTAATATTATTCCAAAAAGTGAACATGCCATGTTTTGTGACTTAGTCTACTTTTGATGGGCACTGAAGTAGCTTCCAGTATGGGACTATTACAAATATTACATGTATAGATATACACATATGTTAGTGTGTCTATTGAATATAAACCTGAGAGTGAAATTTCTGGTTAAAAGAATATGCATTTTTGTCAGCTTTAAAAGACACTAACAGACAGTCTTCTGAAGAGGTTCCCATTTATACTCCTACCAGCAGTGAATGAGAGTTTGAATTGCTCTACGTATTTAACAGTACTTGGTGTTTACAAGTTTGGTGGCAGGAGGGGTTAATCATACTGATGATGTATAATAATATACCATTGTCACTTTAATTTGAGTTGTAGAACTGAAGATTTCAAATGAGGTTCACAGACCATCAGTGATATAAAAGCAGTTCCACTAAGGGCTTGACTATCATTCATCTATTCATGAGAGATTTGGATCTTGTGTTTTATTCACTAGAAAAGGGAAGAAGTTTTTCAATCATAAAATGGAATTTTAAAGCTACAGGAGCCTCAGAGATTAGGACTGAAGTTGATCCTTAGAGGTGTGATAGACATTCTCCCTGTGATTCTTGGATTCTCACCGGTGACAGCAGGAGCATTTGCTGTCTCATTAGGTACTCCCAACTTGGCTGCTTTCTTTGTTTAACAAATCAGAACATGGTGTGCCAAGTTGACGGTAGAGTTGAGGAGAATTCTCAGTAATGCTTATTATTATTATGTGCTCAGGATACCTGTGCATATTTATTTGGGCTGCTCATGCTCCTCAACAGCAACAACAAAAAGTCAGCAGGCCCTTCCTAAATGAGAGGTCTGCAAAACTTCCAGCAAACTGTTCAAGAAAAAACATCCAGCAACATCTAGGACATGAAGGGGAAGTAAGAGCAAAGACAAGTAAAAATTATTTTCAGTAAGGCTTAGAACCTGCAAAACGTGGAACACTTTCTCAGTGAATATTTATTCACCTCCCATAAAATGCTAAAAGTTGAAATAATCATCCTTCCCTCAAATTCTGGAATCTTTTCTGTGCATGGTAGTTGATAAGCTATGAGAAATGATGAATAAATGTAAGTTTGTATAGATTGAACCTACCAATTTTAAGACATTGTGACAAGTGGTCCTCAACATCTGTTACACACTGAAGCATCCAGCAGGTTGTTTTTATTTCCCCCATTAATATAAGAACAAGGTGAACTGTAACTTGTAAGTGTACAGATGTTGCAAGTACTATTTACACTGCTGGGTAAATTGAAAAATGCATATAAGCGCCATGTATGCAAACACCAAGCTCTGTACTTTTATTTTATCAGAGAGATTCCAGAGAGAAAAGTAACTTTATGGAATATTTACACATATACTAACTCATATATGGGCTTCCCTGGTGGCTCAGATGGCCAAGTGTCTGCCTGCAATGTGGGAGACCTGGGTTCGATCCCTGGGTCAGGAAGAGCCCCTGGAGCAGGAAATGGCAACCCACTCTAGTACTCTTGCCTGGAAAATTCCATGGATGGAGGAACCTGGTGGGCTACAGTCCATGGGGTCACAAAGAGTCAGACATGACTGAGAGACATCACTTTAACTCATATATAATCATCACATTTATATTATTATGTAGGTATATGTATGTATGTTTATAAATATATATAAGAATATACAGTGCTCTAAGGTATATGCATGTAAGGTATATGTATGTATATAAATACATATAAGAATATATAATGCTGTAAGAATATATAATGTGTAAATATATATATATATATAAGAATATATAGTGCTCTACCCTACAAACAGTAGCTCCACATACACATATAAACTTCCATGCTATGAGTGTATTTATGTGAATATATGTCTTCCCGTGCCCTGCATAAATGGTGACTCTAAGCACTATGTTGTTGTTCAGTCACTCAGGCATGTCCAGCTCTTTGTGACCCCATGGACTACAGGATGCCAGGCTGCCCTGTCCTTCACTATCTCCTGGAGTTTGCTCAAACTCATGGCCACTGAGTCAGTGATGCCATCCAACCATATCATCCTCTGTCATCCCCTTCTCCTGCCTTCAATATTTCCCAGCATCAGAATCTTTCCAAGTGAGTCAGCTCTTTGCATCAGGTGGCCAAAGTACTGGAAGTTCAGTTTCAGTGTCTGTCCTTCCAATGAATATTGAGGATTGATTTCCTTTAGGATTGACTGGTTTGATCTCCTTGAGGTTCAAGGGACTCTCAACAGTCTTCTCCAGCACCACAGTTCAAAAGCATCAGTTCTTCAGCACTCAGCCTTCTTTATGGTCCAAGTCTCATATCTATACATGACTGCTGGAAAAGCCATAGCTGACTCTACAGACCTTTGTCAGCAAAGTGATGTCTCTGCTTTTTCATAAGCTGTCTAGGTTTGTCATAGCTATGTTATAGCTTGTTGTTTTTCTCACTATCTAGATCTTATAGCTCTTTGAATGTCCCAAATAAGAGTTCTTCAAGGGTTTCAGGAATCATTATCAGTGCATCTCTCTTATTTTTGAAATAGCATAGATTCTATTGCAGGCATCTATCATAAATCAGGTGAATGCTCTTTTCCTGATGGATCTTTTGGTTCTTTTTTGTTTTTTTTTCTCCTATTAAAACAATGCTAGTTGATATATTTATATAAGATGAAACTTTATTTTCAAGATAGATTCTGGAAAACATGCATGCTTAATCAGCAATCCCTCTGATAGAAAAACTTTGGACTTATTTCCAGGTGTTCTTTATATGCTTATCTCTGCAAGTGGACATGACAGCAATTCTACTCAAATCATAGGAACACAGAGGAGTGAAATCATTCTTATGACCAAAAGAAGGAGTAATGAATGCTTCATAGGCACAAAAAGAAATCTGCATGTGTATAGATATATGTATACACACCTCTACTTAGAGAGGAGTCCACAAATTATTTCCCGCATTTTCAACTGTAAAATTAGCTAGTGTAGTTTCAGACAAGTCTTATACTTCCCCGGGCTTGGATTAGCTCATTTAAAAAATGAGAAACTTGGCCTAAATCAATGGATCTCAAAGAATTATCCACATACCAGTAAAGTCAACATGACTTGGAAACTTGTTAGAAATGTACATTCTTAGGGTCTGTTCAGGACCACCTGAGTCAGAAACTATGGTGGCAGGGCCCAAGACCTGTGTTTCATCAAAGTCCTGGAGGTCATTCTGAAGGATCCTGAAGTTTGAGAACCATTGGCCTAAATGATCTGGAATAACCCTTCCAGCTCTTAGGATCTATGAACTTAAATCTTCAAGACCTTATGTGTCTCTTTCCTTCCTTTTAAATTGTAAACTTTTTGAGAGCAAGAAGTAGGTCAGGAATCTAATTAATTGCCAGTACTTTTTGCTTCGTGTAGCAAGTAATGAGGGCGTAAGTATTATAAAAATCCTTCATAAGCTTGGCTACCTTATAAACAATTATGTTTTTTTATGAATGTGCACAATTTATTTCCAATATGTCTTTACTGTATCTGATACATAATCCCAGATCCTGTGATGACACCCATGAGCTATTCATTCATGTTGTGACCATTATTTGAATTCTGACTTGATCAGGTGCTATCAGAGAAATCTACTGAGGAATTACTATGTCAACAGACATGAGGAGCCTATAAACAGTGGGTGCTGTAGTCATTTTTTACAAAGAATATTACCACAGGCAAGTTATGTCTTGCTCAAATAGTTAAAAATAATATGGACTCTCAACCCCAAAGTTACTTGATTGGGACCTAAAAGAGTTTTAGAAGTATCACCTACCTCTTTTGTCATTATTTTAGAAGTATCACCTACCTCTTTTGTCATTAAAAACAACACAGTTTTGGGGAGGCAGATTTTCATTCAGATCTAGAGTTTACCCTGATTCACTGCATAACTTTGGGCAGCTTGCTTAACACTGCTAGAACTCTTTCCCTATCATCTCTAAAATTAGAATATTGCTTACCCCAAGTGGCATTGAGAGACTTTAATTTTTTAATTTACATAAAACAAATACAAATGTTTAACACTTAGGTAAGTATCAGTGAACAGTAACTTTTTTTTTTTTACTGGTTGAAGCTTTTGATCAATAATTTATAACCTTGTTTCTGGATGAGTGATATAGAAAGAGAATTTCTAGACATCAGGTTCCTTCATCTCTTTTCCTATAGTTGTGGTCTAGCCCCTTTCATTCTTCTTCATCTCATTCTATAATATAGTACAGCCTTCTAGCTACAGTCTTCCCAAATTTACCCTACCAGTTACTACTGAAGTAATCCTCTAAAATACAATCTTTGTATGGTTATTCCTTACTCAAGAGAAGAATGGTTAAAGTCCATGTTTACATATACTTTTCAGCATGTATTGGGCTCTTCCTCTATAATGGTCTCTGTGTTTGTATGCTGAGGATACAAAGAGCAAAGTCCTGTTTCAAAAAGCTCGAAGCCCCCACAGAAAAGAAGCAAGGTAACCATTTACTCCCATGTGGTGTGAGCAGTGCTGATGTGGAAGAAAGCCCAGGGTCACAGGAGACCAGATTGTAGGATTCAACTGAAGCAGCAGTAAAGGGATCTGTGAAGACACCCAAGAGAAAGTGATGCTGTGTCCATTAGGACTTCAAGGACAAGGCAGCAAACATCCATGATTTTAGCCACATAGCTCTCATTTCCTGCTTCTCCTAATTTTCCCCAGGAAGATCATACTCTTCCCCTTCTGTTATATAGTCTGCAGACCTCACTCAGCAGGCTGACAATTGACCTAGCTTTGAGCCACTTAAAATACCACATCCTCTGTCCAGTATGAGCAAAAGTTCATGCATGGGCCTACTGTTTAATTAGAACCAATTCAGAACAGTCTCTCTGGGACTTCCGGAACCTTATAGCTTTGGGAGCTCTTAGAAGCTGTTTTGCACCACAAGAGGAAAACTGTGTGCGATTAGAGCCAACACAGAGGAAGAAGAACCTGGTGATGGAGAGAATGAAAGCAGCTCCTGCTGACATAGCTTAAACCTCTGGACCAGGCAGTCCCACACTCGTTTATGGAACCAATGAATTCCACTTCTTTCTTAAACCAGCCAGAGTCATTTCTGCTGTCTCTTGCAACTAACATAGGACTTCACCAGATGTAGGGAAGAGAAATGTTTCCAGCCAAGGAAATGAATAGAAAGGTCTGACCCTGGGAGAAGTCAGTGCCTACAGGCCTCTGCGTGTGGTCTGGTTCAGCTGGAGCCTCGGATGGAAGAGAGAAAATGGCTTGGGAAGACACCAGTGAGAAAGACAAGGCCCGGCTCATAAAGGATCCTGCATAACTTCTGTCTATCTATCTATACATCAAGAAAGGCTTTCTGTAAAGGGCCAGATAGTGAATATTTTTGACTTTGGCCAAGAGTCCATATATGGTCTCTTTTAAAAATCATCAGCTCCACCTTTGCAGCAGGGAAGTAGTCATTAAAGAATATGTAAACAGGGACTTCCTGGTGGTCCAGTAGCTAAAAATTTGCTTTGCAATGCAAAGGATGCAGCTTCAGTCCTTAGTCAGGGAACTAAGATCCCACATGCTGCAGGGCAGCTATGCCTGAGCTTAGCCCATGCACGCAAACGAAAGATCCTATGTGCCATGTCTAAGACTCAACATAGCCAAATAAACTTAAAAAAAAAAAAAAAGATGTAAACAGATGAGCATGGCTGGAGGAAGGGGCCAATCAATGTAAGGTATGGGGAGGGGAGGGAACATTGGCCTATGGGCCATAGTTTGCCAATACCTGATCTATATAATATTTCATGGGGGACAAAGCACATTTATAAATGTTCTGTAAGTATGTGAAAAACATTTAAGAGGAGAATGTCTTTTATACATTTAAAAGAGGCAAAAAGCCAGTGTGACTGGAGCCTAGAGTTTATAAAGATACATAAGAGGAAATCAACAACCAGATCACTTAGGGCTTTATAGATTGTGATATAATAAAGCTCAGACTTTGGGCTATGGGAAGCTAAAAGAGGATTTTTAAGGAACATGATTTATTTGATTTAAGTGCTAGCCAATACAAATATATAACTTTAAATTTTCTGCTAACTGTTGCAAAAAGAAACATGTGAAATTAACTTCACTGATATAGCTTCTTTAATCCAAATGCATTCAGAATATTATAATTTCAACATGTAATCAGTATAAAATTATTAACAAGATTTTTCCTTTTTTTTTTTTAATCTTCTGTGCAACATGTCTGAAATCCAATGTACTTTTACACTTAAAGCTCATCGCGGTGGGAACTGACCGTATTTCTATGGCTTGATAGCCACTTAGTTAGTGGCTACCATGTTGGGATTTTCAGGGAGATCTCTGACTGTCATGCAGGGAATGGATTCTTGAGAACCAGAGTGGAAGTGAGGGGAACAAGTTAAGAGGCTGCTGCACTGGTCTAGATGAAAGGTGATGGTCCAAGGTAATAGTAGCAGCAAGATTAATTTGAGATATGTTGAGATAAGGTCTGATGAATTAGTTTTGGGGAGTGAGTTGAAGAGAGGATTGAAAGATGATTTCTAGGGGTTGATATAAACAACTCAGTTGTTGGTTCCATTTTGTGGGTGAGCAAAGCATAGGAGTGAAAGACACCAGGCACGAGCAGAATGAGGAATCTGACTTTAGATACATTAAGTTTGGGATGCCTATTAGGCAGCCAGGAAAGAAGTTAAACAGAGTGGTTCTGTCCCAAGGATCTATCATTAATCTTATGGGCAGAGGTAGTTTTTCATATTTCAAAATCTTTGAAAAAGCAAGTTTTAATCTACATATACTTGGCCCACATTCTCCCCTTCTCCCTTCTCCTCCTCCTATTTCCAAAGAGATTGATTTCACTTTGCCTGAGATGCTACAGTATTTTCAATTTAAATAGAAACCTCAAATAAATTGGATTTAAAATCTTCTTGGGGAAAAAGGAAACAATTTGTTTGCTAGAGTTTAATTTCAAGGCAAGAATCATAACCAGGGCTGTTTTAACCCATCTCTTGATTGCCTTCCATGGCAACACGTGCCCTTGCAAAGGTGGAGGGATTATTGAAATTTCAAGGAGGAGGATGCAGCTGTAGCTACACACTTGAGGAAGCCATGAAAGGGCTCATTGGTTACAGTTCCCAGCCTCTAGGGCTTCTAATCCACCCAGAACAAATAAGTGTCTTTTCTCTTCTTAGCAATTTCCACAGCTACAGGCTACAAAATCTCTCTTAATAGTCGACTCCACTACCTTATTGCATGCAAGCCAGCTGGGGGAGAAGGGTAAATGCTGTCAACTCACCAGCTGCTTTAACCAGATGTTTACCTGATTCCAGCCAGTTGTTTTCAAAATACCTGCTTGTTTAAATGAAGCCACACTCTTCCCAGGCACACTATGTAGGTAATAGTGGCTAAATAAATCTGAACATTTTTTTTCTACTTTGCCAAAGGCTTCCTTAGAAAATTAGGAAAAGTCCATCAATCCTTTTTTTCCCTCTGAGACATAGGAGAAGGGTTCATTCCTTGGGTCGGGAAGATCCCCCGGAGGAAGGCATGGCAACGCACTCCAGTATTCTTGCCTGGAGATCCCATGGACGGAGGAGCCTGGCAGGCTATACAGTCTATAGGTTCGCAAAAATTGGGCATGACTGAAGTGATTTATCATGCACACACTGGCAAATGCAGGGTTTAGATACTAAAACTGATGTATCTGATGGAAATTTACTGAGCTAATGTTGATACAATATTGAAACCCAGTCCTTCCCTACAATATTTATTAAAGAATGTCTATGATATTTTCATTCTTCTCTAACACTCCAGAAAAGAAAAGAAAAAAAAAATGTTTCCATTCTTTTCTGACACTCCAGCGGCAAATTAGAATTATTGTAAAAGTCTTTGTGTCTACTGGATAGAGAATTCAATATCAAGACAATTAGATTTGAATGCCCAGTTATTCATTTATTAGCTGATTCAGGGCCCCTCATTGGCCACTTGCCTGAGGGCAGTTCATCACTGATTAGCACCTTGAACTCTAATCTTCAGGAATCTTTGAATACTGAACTGAGCATTTTACTACAGTAAGAAGCTAGTGCAAGGATTTAAGAGGAGAGCTCAGAATTGCTGACTCCACTCCAGGCACTGCTTTGAAAAGTTTCACGTATACTTCATTTAAATTTGGTAGCAAGGAAAATTTTATTCATTGCTAAATTCTTATTGAAACAGACTTGAGCTGCTTTCTTAACAACTCATTTAGGCTAAAGTGAAAATTGCTAAACAAAAAAAGCAGCCCATATTTATGAGATTGTTTTTACTTTATTTTGTCTACATCAGAGCAGCCAGCTAAAGAACTGGGAAGATCACGGGATTCTGTTTTGGTTTGCTTGCATCGTGTTTTTTGGAACTTTGGATTTGAAAGCTATCAGGCAAGGTATGAAGTCTCCAGCTCCTTAGCATTCTGGCCATTACCTGCAGTCTGAAACTGAACCACATTTACAAGTTCAGGCCATCTGCCTGGCCCCTGGGAGAATTTCCATTTGCAGGCCCTGAGTCACACCATGCCTCCATGCCTAAGCACAGCCTGGACTTGGAAACCCCACAGACGTGGGTTCAGATCTTCCCCTTGTCATATACTAGTTCAGTTGCTCAGTCATTGCTGTTCAGTTGCTCAGTTGTGTCCGACTCTTTGCAACCCCATGGAATGCAGCAGGCCAGGCTTCCCTGTCCTTCACTATCTCCCGGAGTTTGCTCAGACTCACGTCAGTTGGGCTACTGGTTGCCATCCAAGCATCTCCTCCTCTGTCACCTCCTTCTCCTCCTACCTTCAGTCTTTCCCAGCATCAGGGTGCTTTTCATTGGTTTCTACCAACGTTATTAATCTTTCCAAGCCTCAGTGGTTTCTGCAGAAACTTAGTCTTTCTGAGTCTTAGTTCTCTCATCTATCAAAAGAGGATCTTGACTTACTTTTTCAGAGAGCACTTGCAAGGTCATTGTTCTAAGAGAGTGCATTGTGCTTACGCAGGCTACCTTGGTTGCTCAGTTGGTAAAGAATCCATCTGCAATGCAGGAGACTGCCTGCCATGCACAAGACCCAGGTTCAGTTTCTGGTTTGGGAAGATCCCCTGGAGGAGGAAATGGCAACTCACTCCAGTATCCTTGCCTGGAAAATTCCATGGACAGAGGAGCTCGGTGGGCTACAGCCCATGGGGTCGCAAAAAGTTGGACAAGACTGAGTGACTAACACTACTGTACTTATTCAGCAAGGCACAAAGCATAGCATTGTTTAACAATGATGATCTCTCAAATCTGTGGAATGGACTCATGTTTAAGGCTGTCAACACAGCAGTAATCCGTATAAATCGTTAACATTTAGTTAATTACCCAGATATCATGACATCTAGGCATTTGGGAACTGAAGTAAGATAGATAACTGAGTTACCTATTTTTTATCCAGTTTCTTGGCATTTTATCATTATAACTAGTGCTTTCCAAGGCTTCTCAGAGGCAGTTTGGCTTCACCCTGTGTCATTGGTATGTTCATTTCTGAAACCACTTAGACTAAATATGAGTTTATTGTGAAGCTTTATTTCCAGTAAGTTTTGAAAATCAGCCAAGGACAAAATGAATTAAAATACCAAAAATTACAACCCTTTGGGATCCAATTAACCCAAGCAAGGTTATTTTTAAACTTATGAAAAGATAGAAATGTTATGATGGGTCAGAGAGTGTTTGAAAACTTCAGAATTTAATTGCAAATAAGAGAGAATGTCAGTTGCCCAGGAATGTGACCTAAATCCAAAATATTCTAATGTCAACAAAGGTTTGGGGAAATTTGATAGTACTCCCTGCCAAAGTTCAGGTGGTTCTAATTACAGTCACAAAACCATGGAGAGCTTTTCTTAAGAACATACTGTGAATTTCCTTCATTATTTATCTGACAAAACCATGTTCTTGGTTTTAATTTTTCACAGCCAGTTAATTATGCTTCATTATATGATTCACCAATTATGGCATATTTGTGAAGGGGGAAGTGTGTGTTTATTTCTATAAACATTGATACGTCTGTTAATGTCAAACTGTTCTCTCTACCAAAAGGTGATGTGATAAATTATAAATCAGTCTTATTGGAACGTGTAGTCTTTCAGATGTTTCTGCTTGTTCTTTTCATTGGTGTGTGTTGGAGAATTTCCACAGAAAGAAACAACTATGTGATATGATATCTACAGGCCTGCAGGAATTAGCACAGATTTCCTCCTTATAAGCATTGATAATCAGCGACCAGTAAAGATGGATATAGACTAGATAGATGAATGTATTTTCAGTACAAACCAGTGTTGTGTGGAGGACAGTACTTGAGACTCTTAAAGACCAAAACTTTGTAGCTCTGAGTTCATGTAGCTCTTTCTGAGTAGGCTCTACTTGAGAACCTTCCTTAAATTCCCTGAGCCTTACTTTTCTCATCTGTTCAATGGCTATAAAATATCTCTACCACAAGGTTTTGTAAAGATTAGCTGAGATGCTGGATATAATTAGCATAATACCAGCAGCGTGGTAGGTGCTCAGTACTCGGTGTTTATTATTATCTCACTGCTATTTCAGGTGGTGGTAGAGAGGTTGCTGGTCATTGATTGCCTTTCTGTGCCTCATTTTCCTCATCTCTAAAATGAGACCACATAACTTCTAGGGTCCCTGTGAAGGTCAAATACATGGCTCTGTCACCATTGACATCATCAACAGAACTAACTTCTGTTATGAACTTAGGGATTTGAGACACTCTGAGCAAAATTCTTTACTTTTATAATCCCATTTAATCCTCTCAACTTTCATAGTATTATCCCCATTTGGAAGATAAGAAAACTGAGACTAAGAAAGATAAGAACACTGAGAGTCACTTCACAAGTCACATAGCTAGTCATAGAAAGATTGGGATTTTATGTCTTGCATATATTAACTTCACAGGCTTTGCTTTTCATCGTTCTATCATAATATTAGTGTTTACAGACTCAGACTGCTTTGTACCTAGGAAGGTAAAGGTAATGAATGAAATAAGTTGGGGTGGGGGCGGTTGTGCCAACTGGAGAGGAACCTGCCTCTTGTAAAGGGTAGCCAGTCCATTATCATGAGGAAGGAAAGAGAGTCCAATGTTACCATGTCTCTGATCTTTCAAGAAAAGTCCAGGACTCAGATTTTTATATGAAATCTCCTGGCTATTAAATGCTTACAGCTAGTTCGTATTTTAAAATGCTGTGATGGTCAAAGGAAATATATCTGCATGTGAAGTTCTGCTTGTAGTATGGACTCTGTATTATTCTCTAGAATAGTGATTCTCAGATGTGATCTCAAATGTGATCTCACCCCTGATGGTAGTGTCCCCTAGATCCTTTTGAGGCAGCTGCATGTTCAAAACTTCTTTCACAATAACGATAATTATTTTCCATTTCATTGACACTTGCACTAATGATACAAAAGAAACCCTGGGTAAAATCGCTGTTGCCTTAGCATAAATTAAGGCAGTTTCTCCAAAACATACCAGTAACCATTATTTTATTCACCAACACATGCTCACAATAAAATGTTTTAAAATGCCAGTTTTACTTAAATGACATTATTAAAGCAGTAAAAGCTACTCGTTTATTTAATCTAAACCTCTGAACACATATCTTTTAAATAGTCCATGGGGTAAACTGAGAAGTTTACATAAAAGTATTTTTTTCTAGGAGAAGGACTAAGTAATTGATCAGAGAGCAAACTAAACTAGCCACCTTTTTAGTGGAATATCATTTTTATCAAAAAAGTTGGCAAACTATGATTATTCAGATTTGTTCTTTGGCATATATTTTCTTTATTAAAAAAAAAAAAGTAAGCCTGTCACTTCCAAGGGAAACAACTGACAATATTTGTTGCCAATGATAAAGCTCAAGCTTTCAAGTGAAAAATTAAAATTTTGGAGAACTTAAGCTTGACAGATTCCCAGTTCTTACAGACTTCTCTGATATAATTGGTAGTTATATTAACAAACGTGATTTTTAAAATATAATAACATATGTCAATATTTGAAAAATCTGCTTAATTCAGTAAACCAGTATATTCCAGTGAATATACTGCAGAATCTTGCACGGAGGTAAGATCATTCAAAGTGAAAGATGAATGAACTGTCATGTTAATAAGTATGGAGAGTTCACTAATACGATTTCAGAGCTGTATTGAAAATAAACTTTAAGAAATGACTACTTTTTGAGTTTCGAGTATCAAAGAATATCCACGACTATCTTTAAAGACTCATGATAATATAATATTCTTTATATAATATCAGGACCCCCCCTCTTCCTGCTACACAACAGACTGAGTATGGAAGCAGATATAAAGCTCCAACTTCCTTTTATTAAGCCAGGTGTTAAAAAGATTTACCCACTGTAACACAAGCCACTCTTCTTGCTTGTTATGTCATGTTGAAAATGTAATTTCTTTGCTTTATAATAAGTAAGTATTAACATGAGATTTATTATTATTATGTTTCAAAGATTAAACCAATAAATATATGTTTTAATTCCTAATTCAGTATTCATAAATAGTAGCAGATAAAGTTATTTGGGATCCCCAACCATTTTTAAGAGTATAAAGCGATCCTGAGACCAAACCATACGCTCATCATTCCTCTAGAACAGTGCTATTCAAAGTGTTGTTTATGGATGAGCAGTGTCAGCACCACCTGGGAAATTGTTAAAAATGTAATTTCGTGGACTCTACCATAGACCTACTAAATCAGAATCTCTGAGTGTGCATCCCAGAAATCTGCATTTTAACAAGTCTTTTAGGTGATTCTGAAGCTCACTAAAGATATTTTGTTCTACATCAAATTGTATTGATCACATACCTCATCAGTTAAAAAAACAGTTTGAGTACACACCTTCAATTTATGTATACTTGCATATTTATCTATAGATTAGCACTTTTGCACTATTTCATGAATACCAGATAGAAATGGAAACATGCAGAAAACTAGAAATTAGAGAATGAGTTGTTTTCTCCTCTGTATATTGCACCTCTGTGTGGAGACTGGTCCATGTGGGTCCCCAGTTATAACTACATTGCTTCATAAAGTAGATTTGTAAACAAAACTCCCTTTCCTCCTGTGATTGAGTCGTGATCAGTTAAGAAGCGGTGCCTCTTTCTGGCCCTATTCTGTTTCAAGCAGTGCACTTTTTTGCATCAAGCCTTTCCCAAAACACTCAAAGAAGGCTTCTTTGTCACTGAGATTCTCTTTTATAAAAGTTGAGGCACAAAGCAAAGGGAAGCCAAACTACAAAGAGAATTTCTGAGTAAGCTGCTTTTCTGATGGTCTGTATTCCCTCTTTTTTTCCTGAGTTCATCTGATCTCTCTGTGAATGAAAGAAACCAATGAATGAATCAGAAAGGAGTGTTTTCTCAAGTTCTGTTGTTTCACTGCAGTCTTTCATTCTTCATTTTATTCATGGATGGCTTTTTAGTCCTGAAGTTTCAAAATAAGTGACTTTGGACTCTAAATGATTGCTTGTGATGTTCTATACTTATGTTGGAGAAAATCTAGAAGAAACATTTTGTTGTTATTTTTTTTTCTTGGTGTTGGAAGGAACGCCTTTTTAAAAAAAAAAAAAAGAAACTATTGTGGGAAGACATTTTCACCTTCAAGTTCCTGCAAACTTAGCAGTAAAAGATGAAGCATGCAGTTAAACCATGTAAATATATTTCCCACATTAGCCTGATCACAAGGATGAGCTGGAGCAGGTTTTCAACATGGATTTCTCAGCTCTACGCCATCTACTGAGTATAATCTCCAGGGAAAAGAACTGGGAATTTGTTTATTTATTTGGGGGGAATTTATTTTTTGACAAACATTTTAGATGACTTTTTATGATCGAGCAAATTTAGATGCTGCATGATTCAGTTAAGTTCAGTCGCTCAGTCGTGTCCGACTCTTTGCGATCCCATGAACTGCAGCACGCCAGGCCTCCCTGTCCATCACTAACTGCCAGAGTCTACCCAAACCCATGTCCATTGAGTCGGTGATGCCATCCAGCCATCTCATCCTCTGTCATCCCCTTCTCCTCCTGTCCTCAGTCTTTCCCAGCATCAGGGTCTTTTCAAATGAGTTAGCTCTCCACATCAGGTGGCCAAAGTATTGGGAGTTTCAGCTTCAACATCAGTCCTTCCAAAGAACACCAAGGGCTGATCTGCTTTAGGATGGACTGGTTGGATCTCCTTGCAGTCCAAAGGACTCTCAAGAGTCTTCTCCAACACCACAGTTCAAAAGCATCAATTCAGCGTTCAGCTTTCTTTATACTCCAACTTTCACATCCGTACACAACTACTGGAAAAACTATAGCCTTGACTAGACAGACCTTTGTTGACAAAGTAATGTCTCTGCTTTTTAATATGCTGTCTAGGTTGGTCATAACTTTCCTTCCAAGGAGTAAGCATCTTTTAATTTCATGGCTGCAATCACCATCTGTAGTGATTTTAGAGCCCCCAAAAATAAAGTCAGCCACTGTTTCCCATTTATTTGCTATGATTAGAAAAAATGAAAACAGATTTAAGGATAATGAACCATATTTAGTTATATATTGTAAATGGGCTTCCCAGGTGGCACTTGTGGTAAAGAACCTGCCTGCCAGTGCAACGAATGTAAGAGATGTGGGTTCAATCCTTAGGCCAGGAAGATCCCCTGGAGGATGGCATGGCAACCCACTCCAATATTCTTGCCTGGAGAATCCTATGGACAGAGGAGCCTGGTGGGCTACAGTCCATGGTGTTCCAAAGAGTCAGACACGACTGACGATACCTGGTATTTTCATTCAATGAGCAACATCTCCTGGGGATTTAGTGTAGAGGGATGAGATGGTGCCAGGAATCTGTGTTGACTCTTTCCTAAAACACGCAATGGTATTAGTGTGGTAGAATATTTTAGAGATCCCTGTTTGGAATCTGATAAACCAGATTCCACGTATGATCTTATTTGCCATGTATTCATTTGTGAGCTTAACCTCTTTAAGTCTGTTTCCTGAAAATTAGAGCCAATAGTATCAACTACAGGGTTGATGGTAATGATTAAATATAAAACCTTGCCTGATAAAAATTTTAGGCTTTCACTAACTACCTTTGTGATCAAGATCTAAACCTTGATAAGCCTCAGTTCCCTTCTCTGTACAACAGAGATGGTAAAAAGAAATAGCTGGGTCCTTGTCTAATAGTTGAGGGCCAGTATCCATTCTCTTCCTGCTTTGTAGAAGAACCCATATTCAAATTGAGTATCAAATTGCACAGCTAAAAATGTACCCCAGACTCCCATCACAGACAAGTGTGGCCTCTGCAGTATAAGTTCTAGATCTTAGATAGTCCTTCTAGAGAACTTTGCTCCCTTCTACCATTTGCTGCCACAAAACAAATGTGAAGACTCTAGTGGTCATCTTGGATCATGCAATAATTTTGAAAATGGAAGTCACACATGATGAATGAATTCCTAATTCCAAGCCCAGGGCTGTTAACCTTTTAAGTTACCCTCCTTAGAAGAAATCAAACTTCTTAAGCCCCCTCGTGGCTCAGAGGTTAAAGCGTCTGCCTCCAATGTGGGAGACCCAGGTTCGATCGCTGGTTTGGGAAGATCCCCTGAAGAAGGAAATGGCAACGCACTCCAGTATTCTTGCCTGGAAAATCCCATGGACAGAGGAGCCTGGTAGGCCACAGCCTAGGGGGTCACAAAGAGTCAGACATGACTGAGCGACTTCACTTTCACTTTCACTTTCATTCTTGCACTAATGCAACTTAAAGCAATTAAGGAATGTAATGCTATTTCTAATTGGTGCACTATCTCATAGGGGTTTTGGAAGGATAAAATTACATAAATCACGTGAAACAGCTATACAGGGCCTGGCACATGGATCATGCTATTAAAAAATGATAACATTTATTTAAACAAGGCCTAGATTTCACAGAACTTGGCAAAGGTCATGCTGATTCTCCTTTGGACTGTGGACAATGTGATTTTCTGTGGGACTAAGTCACAGCCACAATGGAAAACAAAGAAACACACCAGAAGCTCTCTTAACTGACCTCTAACCCAAACACCAGGTGAGTGGAGACTGTCCCTCCCCTCTGCAAAAATATCCCAATGGAGACCAGCAATGCAGTGGGGCTTCTATTAGGTCACTTTCTAGCTCCCCTGAGTATTCGCTGTTCTCACCTGTTGAATTGTATACTTACCAAGAGTCAGTGTTTACAAAACTTTTCATGCCTGTTATATTTGCTATTGAAATATGCAATTCAATTTTATATAAAATACATAATTTAATATTTTGAAAAATTCCATCAAAGAGAAACATTACCCTTTTGTACATGGGAAAAATCACTTAGAAATTTGGAAGTATTGTGTATTCTCCCTTAAATTCTCATTTTACTTGAAAGAAAAAAAAATGGCATCAAGCATGATGCTTAATAAATGTAGTTTATGCAAGAATGACTACTTGGAACCTCAAAATCTGGACTCTTATTTTGAGAAAAGTCCTCAGCTTTACATTTTTAAGTTGGCAAATAATTGTACAATTAGTAGTTTTAAGTTGCACCGAAATGTATATGAGGTGTATGTAGCAACTTGTCATTTATTGCTTTCACAGAATTTTCAGCTCACCAGCTGCCATTCTCAATCATTTTGGGTTAGGAGGGCACACTTTCAGTTCCATCCAGAGTCCATACTGCTGCAGGCAGTGCCGGAGGACAGATATCTAAAGCAACTCAGGGTTGATTGTGAGGGTTCAGAGAGACACATGATCCCTTGGCTCCCATGTGGACCAAAAAAGAAAGGAAACTGAGAAAGGAATTTACATCAAAGCAAGTTAGGAAACGCCAAACTTTCTTCACAGGCTTAAAAGGAAAAGTGATCTCCATGGACAGTGATTTAAGAGGCATCCTTTGAAGGGTTCCTGTTTGTTCTGCAGGATTTTCCCACTTGCCTCTTGAAATAGAATGATAGTGAAACTTCTTTCCCTCAAGCAAGAGAGAAAAAAAGAAAAAAAAGACAAACAGACCTTATCAAATCAAATAGCACTGTGTCTATGGTTTGTGTGAAGAATGCTTGAAGTTGTTATCCTTTGGGACCTGGAAGGAGGGTAGCAAGGCTTACCTTCTTATCCACCATGATCAGCATTAAAGAGTATCAGTGCCAATGTAAATCATGAAACAACATAGTATCTTAAGGAAGATAGTTTTCAAGATGGTCTTCATCAGTTTCTTCCCTCTGTGTGTATGTGTGCTGCTCTGCATGTCCAGACGCTAAGTGTAACTCCTTTCCCTTTATCCTGGGATTTCGTTAGTGTTTGCTGGACCAATAGAATATGAGAATAGTCATGTTCTAAACCTATAACTCTAGCTCCTAAGAAGACTTGCTGTTTCCCCTGATATTGTGGTATTGCCCCTGTTGGAATGATCCCTATCAAAACCCAGCTTCATTGCTGTGGGAAGTCCAAGCCACATGGAGAGGTCATGTGTAGGCCCTCCAGTCAGCAGTCTCAAAAGCATTCCCAGCCAACAGCAGCATCAGCTGCCAGCTCTCCAAGTAAGCCATCTTTGATGCTTTAAATGTCTAAAGATCCCAACTGACTACAGCCTCAGGGGAGACACTAAGCAAGAGCCACACAGCAGAGCCTATTAACCCCCAAAATGGAAAGAGCATATTGCTGTTTTCAGCTACTAAATGAATGTCAAGACTGGGTTGGTATGAATCCTGACTATGCCTATATTATCTATATAGACAGTTACTTAACCCTTCTCTATCTAGTTTCTTCATCTTTATGGTGTGGGTAATAATATTACCTGTCTCATTAAGTGGTCCTTAAGACCANCCACATATGATTGTCCTGCATTTAAAGAATATAGCATGTAGTAACAGCTACATATATAGCATCAGCAACACTATTGTCATCATCACCTTTACTGTTACCAACACCGCCACTACCACTGATACTGGTGTTTCTTACCAGTTTTTAGGAGGAAAATGAGAGACCTCTGCTTTGGTCTTCAGGAAAAAGCCAACAAAAATCAAAAACAAAAATGACCAGTTTGTTCACAGTTCTTGGAAAGATTAGCCTTTTACATAGTAAATGCTTGGAATATATTAGCATTTATTATAATATCACTGGTTTTTAAAAATTGTCAGTGTTCCTGGGTAAACTATTCCAGTGTTCTACCAACTATTCACATTTTCAAGACATATTTAAATCTTTTATTGTCTCTAAGGTAATGGTTCCTAGAAGTGACACAATTTAATTATTTAATATATGTCCATTAATTCACTCAACAAGTATGAAGTATTAGCACTATGACAGATATTTGGTACTGGAGATATGGCAAGAAAGGAAGACAGATATTCAATGTGTAATTATAAGAGTATAAGGGGAGTTTAAAAAAACAGAGAAGCAAGACTTTGATGGTACATTTTAGAGGACTCTAGTATGATCTGGGACTGGAATATATCAAGAAAATCCTTTCTGGCCAAGCTGAGACCAAAAGGAAAGATGAGTAGACCTATGACAGCAGGTCACAATGACACAGTTGGATGGTTGGAAGCACAGAGTGTTGGTGTGCCTGACTAAAGAAGCATCCAGAGTAAATATCTTTAGCTAGGAAAGAGCATGTTTCCTCCAGGAAATGAAAGTAGATAGAATGTGACTGGATACAGGAAAAAAAGCTTGAGAGGTGTCTGGAAAAGTAAGCAGGACTTTCTACACTCAGATGAAGATTTTGACTTTTTCCTAAAGATATGTAGACTACAGTGAGGGTTTTGGAGTAGGAAAGTGACAGAGAACGGGGATGTGTTTGTTTAAATGGCTCTGACTGTTTTTTATAGAAAGGGCTGGAAGGATACACATGTAGCCCAGGAAGAAGTATAATAGCTTGCACAGGGAAGTGGTGGTGTGGATAGAGAAAAATACTCAGGAATCACCTGCCATTGGATAATTATCCTCAGTTGGTAGCCAACTAATGGAATTTTCACCAAAGATCCACTTGGATCTGATGCTACTCCAGGAAGCATCTCCTATCAGAGACACTGATTACCAATCGCTTGCTTGGTAGTCAGTAGACTCTTCACTAACCGTGGCTTGGAGTTCAGTCCCTGGTATTATAAAAAAGTTGAGAGATTTTTGAGTCAGAATTTGAATCCTGACTCAGCAATTTTTGACTGTTATATGACCTTGGAAAAAATCACTTCTCTGTGCCTCTGCTTCCTCTTCTGTGAAATAGACATAAGCCCTAAGTGTCTACCTCATGGGGTTCCAGTGAGGATTAGATGTGTGGAAAGTATTTGTAATCACACCTGGAATGAAGAGAATCTTCAGTAATAAGTATTATTTTGTAATCATTCATTCCACACGTATCTATCAAAGCAGGCACTGGGATGTCCCCATGTTCAAAAATATTTATACTCAATAAGTATTGGGTTAGAAATCACAGGGAGAAATGGGTGCTGGGAGCTGAGTACAGTGCTGCAGCTGTGCAAAACATGAATATCAAATCAGAGAAGCACACTTGGCTAAGTGAGTGTGAGAGGCTGTATCTCCTGAAAGCAGAGTCTATTATTTTTAAAAAATAACAACAGCAACAACAAAAAGGCTAAGGGTATTCGTGACTGAAAACATGGTAATTGCATAGCCCAAACTGTCACTGGAAGTGCAAGATGGCATGAAGAAACAAAGTTTTCTTTCAAAAGCCAATTTAAGTAAAGGATTTTTTTGAAAGTCTATTCTGGATCATAAAAATGCACACACACACACCCCAAAGTTTTTTGGTTTTTTTTTTTTTGAAAGAATACTATTTTAGTGGTGATGGTGGTGGTGGTGATTTAGTTGCTAACTTGTGTCCAACTCTTGCAACCCCATGGACTGCAGCCCACCAGGCTCCTCCATCCATGGGAGTCTCCAGGCAAGAATACTGGAGTGGGTTGTCATTCCCTTCTCCAGGGTATCTTCCCAACCCAGAAATCAAACCCGGGTCTCCTGCATCACAGGCAGATTCTTTACCAACTGTGCTACCAGGTGGCTCAGACAGTAATGCGTCTGCCTACAATGCTGGAGACTGGGTTCAATCCCTGGGTCAGGAAGATCTCCCGGAAAAGGAAATGGCAACCCACTCCAGTATTCTTGCCTGGAAAATCCCATGGACGGAGGAGCCTGGTGGGCTGCAGTCTATGGGGTTGCTAAGAGTCAGACACAACTGAGCAACTTCACTTATTTTAGTGGCCCCCATGTAGAAGGAAATATTTGAAGTACAGTGTGTTTCTAGTGGGTCATGGTTAGGGTGATTAACTTTGAGATGGTCTTGAGAAAGAAGAATGGAACTGAAGGAATCAAGCTGCCTGACTTGATTATACTACAAAGCTACAGTCATCAAGACAGTATGGTACTATCACAAAGACAGAAATATAGATCAATGAAACAAAATAGAAGGCCCAGTGATAAATCCACACACCTATAGACAGCTTATCTTTGGCAAAGGAGGCAAAAATATACAATGGAGAAAAGACAATCTCTTTAACAAGTGCTGCTAGGAAAAATGTTCAACCACTTGTAAAAGAATGAAACTAGAACACTTTCTAACCATACACAAAAATAAACTCAAAATGGATTAAAGATCTAAATGTAAGACCAGAAACTATAAAACTCCTAGAGGAAAACATAGGCAGAACACTCTGAAAAAAATCACAGCAAGATCCTCTATGACCCACCTCCCAGAATAATGGAAATAAAATCAAAAATAAACAAATGGGACCTAATTAACTGTAAAAGCTTTTGCACAGTGAAGAAAACTATAAGCAAGGTGAAAAGACAGCCTTCAGAGTGGGAGAAAATAATAGCAAGTGAAAGAATTAATCTCAGAAATATACAAACAGCTCATGTAGCTCAATACCAGAAAAATAAATGACCTAATTTTAAAAAATGGGCCAAAGAACCAAACAGACGTTTCTCCAAAGAAGACATATAGATGGCTAACAAACACATGAAAAAATGCTCAACATCACTCATTATCAGAGAAATGGTACAATGAAGTACCATCTCACGCAGGTCAGAATGGCTGCAATCAAAAAGTCTACAAACAATAAATGCTGGAGAGGGTGTGGAGAAAAGGGAACACTCTTACACTGTTGGTGGCATGCAAATTAGTACAGCCACTATGGACAGATTCCTTAAAAAACTGAAAATAGAACTGCCATACGACCCAGCAATCCCACTGCTGGGCATACACACTGAGGAAACCAGAATTGAAAGAGACACATGTACCCCAATGTTCAACTCAGCACTGTTTACAATAGCCAGGACATGGAAGCAAGCTAGATGTCCATTGGCAGACAAATGGATAAGAAAGCTGTGGTACATATACACAATGGAATATTACTCAGCTATTACAAAGAATACATTTGAATCAGTTCTAATAAGGTGGATGAAACTGGAGCCTATTATACAGAGTGAAGTAAGTCAGAAAGAAAAACACCAATACAGTATATTAATGCATATATGGAATTTAGAAAGATGGTAATGATGACCCTATATACAAGACAGCAAAAGAGACACAGATATAAGGAACAGACTTTTGGACTCTGTGGGAGAAGGTGTGGGTAGGATGACTTGAGAGGAAAGCTTTGAAATATGTATATTACCATATGTAAAACAGATGACCAGTCCAAATTCCATGCATGAAACAGGGCACTCAAAGCTGGTGCACTGGGACAACCCTGAGGGATGGGATGGGGAAGGAGGTGGGTGAGGGGTTCAGGATGGGGGACACATGTACACCCATGGCTGATTCATGTCAATGTATGGCAAAAACCACCACAATATTGTAAAATAATTAGCCTCCAATTAAAATAAATAAAGTAATATTTTAAATGGTCTTCAGGGACTTTAATGAGTACAGGAGATGCTCTTTAACATTTCCTTAGAACTGGAACCTTGAAAGCCTATCTCCAGCAGACATGTATTGGCTGGAGCCTAGAAGTTATTAAATTTTCTCTTTTGCAACATTTTCCCCTTTATCCTGGTAAGTCAAAATAGTCAACTTCATGTGATTAAAATGGAATTGTAGAACTCATTAAAGAGATACCTTTTTCTCCCAACTCTCATAAAGCAGCCTGGGTATAAAATATCTTTTGAGATCCATGCAGAATTTTCATGTATACTCAGGAACTTATTTTGCTGGAGCCAAACTGAGAGGAATAATGATTATCTGGAGCAGTACTTCCTATCGAAACCCTTTATATGTTAATTTTTAAAGGTATTATTTATTGAAGCAATAATGACTATTTGAGTCATTTTTAATATGTTTTGGCAATGATATGACTTGAGAACTAAGGTCTTACTTGGTAAAACTTCATTATTTTTATAGCTGGGGAAATAAATATATGAGTAAGGGAGGTGATTCCCCCAATGTCTCATAGTTAGTTAATGGAAGTGAAAGGTAAGCAAATTTATATTTGTCAGATTCTCTTGGTTACAAGCAACCAAAAACTCCATGAAAACTGGCTTAAGGAGAAGGAGGGATTTATTGGCTTACATACATGTAAATTTCAGTGGTAAAACTTATCAGCTGGGGAAACAGACAAAACACAAATAAGCAGTATACGAAGCTGAAGACTTGATAAAGGTCTCAAGTTATGTCATCACAGTTGATTTCTATCCACCTCTTGATTGTGCTTTACAATATCTTGCCTTCCTTCCCTCCTGGACTCTTTGAGGTGGCCCAATAGCTGCAGGCTCACAATTTCTAGGTTTAAGTGCCAAGGGGGAAAATGGGTCTCTTCCTACAAGTCTTGGATTGGCTTGAATCAGGCTGATGAGTTTACCTTACACTATGCTGTGTTCTAAGCCAGTGCTTCTCAAACTTTCCATCATGAGGACCTTTTTATCATTTTTTATAACATCTAGTAATAGATGTAATAGACCAATAATTTTTTAAAATACAATTAAATATGAATTAGCATAAAAATGAAAGGAAAATAATTATATTTACAAAATACATAAAATTACTCTATTAAAGTGATATAAAATTTTCTAAACACTTATTCACAATTTTGGTACTTGTAGACCCATAGCCAGGGATTGGCAAATGGCAATTCACAGACCAAATCTTGTCCCTCATGAGTTGCTAATACAGTTTTATTACAAGACAGCCATGACCATTTCTTTACATGTTGTCTAGGTTGCTCTCATGATACAAGGACAGAGTTGAGTAGTTGAACAGAAACTGTGCAGCCTGAAAGATCAAAACATTTACCATCTGGCCCTTTATAGGAAAAAAAAATTGCCGATTCCTACTTCAAGCAATCCCTGTGACCAGAAGACTGTGAGTTTATGACTATCCAAGAAGTCACAGACCCATACCTAAGCACATGGATGGGGTGTAGCAATGGGATGATTCTCCAAAAGGAACTTGTAACCTGGCTACCAAAAGAATGGGAAACATTCTTTTTATTATAAGAAACTCATTCTTAGAACATGGCATAAGGTAAACTCTTCTTATTCAAGAGAATGGGAAGCTGAATTCCTTCAAATGTCTAGAATAGAATTTGGATTTTGGTTTTCCCTCTTAATATCCTGTTTTCTTGATACTGTTTAAAAATGAATACTGCAACCTCAAAATGTGCCTTAAATGAATTCCAGCTTGAAAAATAGTCATCTCAAATCCTTTGAGGATTGAAAAGTAATAAAATATGCAAAGGAACAAATAAATAATTTTTAAATGTTACTATATTAAAGAAATTAATGAGCCCAACCATGATAAGATATAAAATAATTATAAAATACTTAAGGCTTCCCTAACTCTCATTTCCAGAAATGAAAATAGAAGCTATTTGGACAGTTTATTTATTTGGAAAATATTTAATAAATATATACCATGAATATCTAAACACTGAACTAGATATTGATTCTTCCAAGAGACTTGAAAGGAGGGACAGGCAAACTGTAGTCAGTGGGTAATTAAATAAAATCACTGCAGGTTATAATTAGGCTATCATTTAACTCCAGCAAAAGGGAGAAAACAATCAAGATTAATAATGGAGGATGTCCTTTAGCAAAAGGCCTCTACAACAAAGTGGCGCTGAGGCTAAGTTCCACAAGAAGAACAGTGGGTGGTTAGCCGAGAGAAATGTAGACTATAAATATTCCCAGCAGAAGAAAAAGCAGGTGCCAAGTTCCCGAGGCAGGAAAATCTTGATCTGTTCTAGGAAAGAAAGCCAACGTGGTTGGAGAGAATAAGCAAGAAGAAAAATAGTCCAGAAACATTTGGAAAGTTAGAAGCAAAATCATTCAGGTGAGGCCTTAGGACATGCGAATTCTTTCCTGAGTCCATAACCTGGAAAAACATCGAAGGGTTTTAAGCAAATGGAAAATATGGTTTCATTTGCTTTTACAAATACTGGTTTTACTACTGTGTATTGAATAAATAATAGTAATGATAATAATGATTGACTCATTAAGGGCAACACCTTTTAATTTAGAAGCCTCACAACTAACCTATTATTAACTCCATTTTAAAGATAAGTATTATGATTACACTTTTTATTGTCTGCTAGGAAAAATAAATATACGTCTTCCTTGCTTTAGAACACACAGAAACAAAGACTGTCATCAAACACAAAATAGTTGTTAATGGAACCTTATGTCAAATATCTTGATTTGTGATTATTAGTCTTAATTATTTCACACAGTTGGTGCATTACTAAACATTGAGTAATTGAATAGAAACAGAATGTATTTATTCCAGGGAACACAGATGAATATAGACAGAGTAGTAGATACAATCCCAAACACTACCAATATAGCAGATTATGAGAAATTCTATTTCTTCAGAGAGTCCCAGCCCCAAGTCCTTTTTTCTGTATGTTTCTTCCTCCCTAACTCTTCCTCCACACGCATTCTCATTTGCTACCTTCAATCTACAGAGTCAAACAGCTCCTTCTTGATGCTCTTAGAAATAATAACATGCAAAAAAGGATAGTTGCCAAAACTTGTCTTGACCACATTCAAAGACTCAAAACCAACCCTGAAAATTATTCTAAGGCCCCAAAGAATTGAAGATACATATTCAGATCAACTTCCTTACATAAGTGCTCTGAGTAGCATTATTCACAGTAGCCAGAAGGACTTCCCTGATGGCTCAGACAGTGAAGCATCTGCCTATAATGCAGGAGACCTGGGTTTAATCCCTGGTTAGGAAGATCCCCTGGAGAAGGAAATGGCAACCTACTCCAGTAGTCTTGCCTGGAAAATCCCATGGACAAAGGAGACTGGTAGGTTACAGTCCAAGGGGTCACAAAGAGTCAGACACAACTGAGTGACTTCACTTCACTTCACTTGGGACATAATCCAAATGTCCCTCAATAAATGAATAGATAAACAAAATGTGATACAGACATATGGGAAAAAATATTATTCAGCCATAAAAAGAGGTAAGATACTATACATGCTACAACATAGATGAATTTTGAAAGTGTGGATGAACTTGAAAATTTTTTTTGAAAGACCCATATGTAAAAGGCCACATATCATACATTTCTGTTTATATAAGTATCCAAGATAGGCAAATCCTAAGTGCAGAAGAAGCCAGTGGTTGTCAGGGGCTGTGATGAGAGGGGGAGTGATGTTTACTGGGTACACAGTTTCCTTTGGGGATCATGAAAATATTCTTGAACTAGATAGTGGTGAGAGTTGTGCATTTTGAATGCACTAAAATCCACTGAATTGAATACTTGAAAATGGCTAAAGCGGTTTGTTTTGGTGATGTGAATCGTACCTTAATAATTTAAAAAAAAATCATTACAAGAATCATTCCTGCTAGGGAGGCATTTCAGGCAAAAAGCTATTATGTGTGCCTTTCCCCAGAAAGAGGCATCATTTTCTGATAATACATATTTTGGAAAGGAAGCCAGTGAAACAGCACTGATGGATTTGCTTTTGGATTTGAACTAAGTGCTCAATGCAAAAAGAATGATGAGGTAAATAGTTGATGATGCTCTTTACCACCGTGATGACTGTGGTCATCATCATTGTACCATCATCATATAATCTGGATAACTTGATAATCACAGAAAAAATTAATCCAGTGCACAGAAAACGGAATCTTAGTGCCTACTTTCTGACTGCTTTCTTTTTGATGGTTCTATCTTAAAAACATAAATTTGTGGTGAAAGGACAAGGAAAAGACGAATAACCACATTTTAGTCTCATTTACGTACAACCAAATAAAAAGCAAATGGTAAGTCCAGCCATGGAGTTTCTCCATCCTCTTTGCCTGCTATAGGCATTTTTCTGTATGGCAAAACCAGTACAATATTGTAGAGTTAAAAAAAAAATTTTTTTTAAGAAATAAAATGATTTTAAGAGGTGAAAAAAAAAAAGATCTTTCTTATGATCTTTACAAACATAAAGATCTTATGAACAGCCAAGCTTCCCTCGCCCAGTTCACTAGGTTGAGCAAAAAAGAAACTGCCTGCTAGGCCTTTGTTCTGAAAACTAGCAGGGCTCCTTTGGGGCCACCCTAAGCTGAGTTGCTCTAAACACAAACTGTCCACGGAGCAGGCAGTTTTGTGTTTGTCTGCTTCTGTCCTGGGGAGGACCTCCCTGGACTCAGATTGTGCTCCTGAACACCTTAACTAGGATTGTAACCAGGATCCAGGCACGACAGACACACTGTCCTGCAGTGTCTGCCATTGAGAGTTTTGGCTGACTTGATCAGTTTCACCTGGTCCACACAAGCACAGTCACAAGAGGCCTGATACTGTCCCTGTCATGTCACCATATATCAGTGTCCTGACTCAGTCTCTTTCAAAGGAAGAGTGAATCCTCTACCATGTCTGAATGGCGGTTACCAACCCTTTTCTTATCCCTTTACTAAAAATTTGCCATCTAACCTCAACATTTTGGCTCGTGAGCTTTACATTTTCCCCCAACTTTATCAACCAAAATATCAATGGCCAGTAAAAGTCTATCCAAAGGTATTATTAGCCAGGCTGAGAGAGAGTGCTTTCAACTTTGTGCTATGGTGCACAGGTGTACTTACAATCCCTTAAAGGATCAAAATATGATGGAGAAATAAAAATTGCTCCTGCTAAAACTGAGGCTATTTACTCAAAACTAAAAGTTACTAGAAAAGGCTGTCAGGTGGTGTAATGGATGGATTGTGTGGAATGCTAAGAACAGAGTGCATCTTGCTGTATGTGTTAGAAGGAAAAAAGTGTGACATTCTGATAAGCAGGTACTTAAGTTCTGAGTACGTTTCCTGAAACATGGGAGAGCCACCTCCTCTGAATAGGAGAGAGCAGAGTCAAAGCAGCAAATGGCTGTACCCAAACTGTGACGTGGGGAAGGAAATGGCAACCCACTCCAGTATTCTTGCCTGGAGAATCCCATGGACAGAGGAGCCTAGCATGCTACAGCCCATGGGGTTGCAGAGTTGGACATGACTGAGCGTCTAACACTAAACTGTGAGGAGGCTTGGGAGGATGCCCAAGGGCAGAATGAGATAACTGCAGAGACAGTCAGTCTAATCCTTTCAGGTTTCCCCCCAAATTCCTAGTGTTTAGCAAACATAGAAAGTTAAGAACCTCTGTCAGGAAGATATACATGATACAAGCTATATTCTTCTGACTTCTGCTTTTTGTCTTTTAACAAGTTCTCTCACCTTTCCTGACATAACTAACTGGTCATCTTATAATCACACTAACAACCTTATAATATAATCACATTTTTCAAGTTCAAGAGCCATATTTTAAATTCATCTCCATGGTCTTATATTATTTTTCTACTTCTTCATAACAAATTACAAATCTAGCAACTTAACAAGTATTTATTAACCCATAGTTTCTTTATGTCTGGAGTTCATAGCTACATCTTCTGCTCAGTGTCTTGCTGCTGCTGCTAAGTCGCTTCAGTCGTGTCCGACTCTGTGCAACCCCAGAGACGGCAGCCCACCAGGCTCCCCCGTCCCTGGGACTCTCCAGGCAAGAACCCTGGAGTAGGTTTCCATTTCCTTCTCCAATGCATGAAAGTGAAAAGTGAAAGTGAAGTCGCTCAGTCGTGTCCAACTCCTAGCGACCCCATGGACTGCAGCCTACCAGACTCCTCTGTCCATGGATTTTCCAGGCAAGAGTACTGGAGTGGGGTGCCATTGCCTTCTCCAGCTCAGTGTCTTACCAGGCTCAACTGAAGTGCCAACTGGGCTGTGAGGTGCCTGGCTTCAGAGGGTTATTATAACTAGTTTATGTCCTTTCTGGGCTCCAGTGGAAAACCCACATTGTATGTAACTTCGATTCCCCATCAAGCCAGGATAAAATCTAATGCCATTGTCATGTCTTATAAGATCCTTAATGATCTGTTCCCACCTCCTTGCTCCTTGCTTCCTCTCATGTTCAGACAGTTGTAAAGATGATCCCTCTGCCTCCAGTGCTCCATCCTTTCCTCCTTTGCATCACTGTCTCCTAACAGACATCTTCCTTTATCACTCTCCAAGCCTGAGTCTGGTGCCCTTCACCTGTGCTTACTCTGCTGTAGAACTTATTACACTAAACTGCAATTGCCCCTCAACCTGACTATCTCCCATTGGACTTGGAGGAACTCAAAGGAAGAAAGCAGACAGTGCCTTGGACATCCCTGTATCCCCAGTGCTTTGCACTATTCCTGGTGGAGGAGGCTTTCAGGTGATAAAGTGATTGCTTACAAACACACACACGCACATGTACATAGTCCTTTTTGATAGCTTTCCTCTGCTCAAAAGGTCAAGAATTTTGAAGAGAGAGCAGTTTAATCCTCTTGTCTCCTGGAAAGTAGCTAGCTTCCTTGTTAACCCAGAGATTCACCCATGGTTGACCACATGCACCATTGCATGTCCCACTTTTGTGTCTCAGGGCATCAGTGTAATACTACCATGTGATACTACCAGATTTTATGCTGCATCTAAAGTTCAGAGTTCACTCACTTCTTAGGATAAAGAAATGAAAACTCAAAAAGTTGCGTAAGTCAAACAAGGTGACCTAGTTAATTACCAACAGAATGTAGACTTACACTGGGGAATTTTGACACTCAAGTCAGTGTTCTTTCCACTGTATCATTTCACATAGTAAAGAGAAAATATGAATAAAACAAAAATAAAAATGCAGGAAAGTGACAGATTTATCGAGCTCTACCAAAGAGTAAAGGGGAAAAATCGACAAGGTATTCTTCTTTGGCTATCAGGTAAATAGAAATTTGCTCCCTGATGTAAATCAGCTAGCTCATTGTAATCCTTAGGATTTTACACCTTTTGATTTTAGTGTGTTCTTGCTTATTCCAAAGAACAAGAGAAAGGTCAGGTATCTATCGTATTGATTTTCCAGAGCGTATATTAGGAAGACTCAATTGCAAATGCATCTCTCCACTGTGCCATTTCCTTGCCCCTGAAAGGGGAAAAAACTCATTAGATTTTTTGCAATCGTATTTCATTTGCTTTCCACATTCAAGATTGCACCCATTGCTGTTTTTTAAATAAACATATAGTATAAATATCTGGGTAGCAATAAATATGGAAATAAGGCTCAGCCTCTTGCTATGATAAATTTAAACATGAAGTAATAGTATGGAAACAAATGTGAAAATAATACTATTAGCAAATGCAGTTGTCATAAATGTTATTAACATAATTATCTTCATAGATTTGCAAGGTTTCTAATCATATATTTCTACCAGCAGTCAAGTTGAAATTACTTATTTCTTCTAGAACTTGATTTAAAATATGCTAGAAAAGAAACCCATTTTCCTTATATTAAAACAATAAAATTAAAGTAATGGAACAGAGGCAAGGGTGTGGGATCTGGGCAAATATCATGAGTTTTTATCCTATAAAGTAATTCTAAGGACTCTCTTAATTACTCTAAGAAAATAGATATTAAGAATTATATTATAAAAAATCATTATTTCAAATTTTGCAAGAATATTATTATTTAAATATGGATTAATA